>JAGFPH010024296.1:0-11445 GCA_018207615.1 Philaenus spumarius
ATTTTAGAAAAAAAAAAAAAAAAAAAAACATAATAACGCATAATTGTTTTATTTTTCTTTCTTAAAAGTGTTATTTTATTCTCTGAAAACAACCCTTTAGGTAACTTAAAGCTTACAGTTAAATCCAATAACTTATTAAAGTTTTTCATAAAAATATGTTTATGGAAAAAAGGAGGTTCTACGTAATTTATAAAATAATACAAATACACAAATTTAGTAAGATTTATTAACAAAAACAACACATTACTACTTTTGAAAGTAGCAGAAGACATCATAATATTAAATAAATTCTTTAACCTCTAATGCTTGGTGAAAAGGAAATCCTTGTTATTGGTGGTAATCGTATGTAATGTAACATGTTAAAGTATTAAACTAGCTATTCGAATTTAATAAAAAAAGTAATATATAGTTAAAAAATACAAAAATAAATTTACATTCATTGATAATAATTAAGAAAATGTTGTAAGAAAATAACAATAAAAAACTACAATACATTTTGAAGACCAGTAGTAGGTACTAATCGATTTGGAAGAATACAAAAACATAATACAAAACAATGATATTTCATGCAACACAAAACTAAATGAGAATAAAATTGTTTTAATATTATTTTGATAAAATTAGACATTGATTGAAAAATAGTTACAAAGTGTAAGTATTGGGGTAAAAACGAATACCCTAAATTAAGATTTTTAAATAAATAACAAAAAATTACTAATAATAATAATAATAATTAATAATATCAAATAGATTTCAAAAGAACTTAATGGAATAAAATTAACAGGCCTGACGCGTTAGATGTAAAGGTACGTTGTGATTGAGCGACTGGAGCGATCATCGCTCTGCGATAATCGCAGAGTGATAATCGCGGGCGCCTGCTTTGCATTGTTCAAAATGGTCTTGTTGTCTTGTTATGAACGGGCGACTGGTAGAATAATCGCTTCAATAACAACAGTCTGATGGCGATCATCGCTCCGCTATTATTATCTTCCAGCGATAATCGCAGAGCTATGATCGCACCAGTCGCTTCAATCACAACATACCTTAACCCGATAGCAAAGGAAGTCAAAACGGACGTACCAGGTCAAATTTCATCGAACAAGATATCACTGAACAAAATCATGAGATGTCACCAAAATTTTCAAAATTTAAAACGGTCCACTCAAAGGAAAAAATGAACACATCTACGAAGAAGCAAGACAACACCCAAATAAAATAAAAAACGAAAACAAACACGGAAATGGAGAGGAAAGAGAAAATACCCTTAGTTCAACCCTCCCAATATCACGGCTTACCATCTGAAGATACACATACTTTTATATCCAGATATGAAGTGGCTTCAAGAGCCTACGGATGGACAGCCAAATCACAAATCAATCTATTAATTACATACCGTAACGTCGAAGACAACCAAATAATAGCACATGTAATACAGGGTTTAAGACCTGAAATTTGCGAACATATAATAACAATGGAGAATAGAACACTAGACCAAAGAATCTAAGGAAAATTGAACAACTTTTTCAAAACAAAAACCTAAATCACCAAAAAATACTTAAGAATCACGGAAAACCACAATAGCACGGGAACTAGACAATTTGAAACCATTAAAACCATGACAAAGCAACTTACAGGAATTGTACACACATTAGGGTTAAATATACAACAGAAAGGTTATAAATAAAACAAACACATTTCAAATAAACGGTACCAGAAACTGGCACATACTTTCTCACAAACATATTTAAATTATTAAACAGATTCACAGTGACTTCATTTTTGTAGGAGGGGTAGGAGAGGTGATTTTAAACTAGGAGATTAACTAATAAATATTATTATTATTAGCTAGAGATAAAACTATTCGATCGATTTCGAACAAATTTGCACCAAACACGTCAATTAGGCCTGTATAGATGCGCGAAAAAAAGGTTTTGAAAAACAACACCCTTTTTGGCCAAAAAACCCCTAAAAATTAGTTACTATTATTAGCTAAACAAGAATTTTTAGAAAGATACGGTTTTCTGCATGTGGTAGGGTACATTAAGGGCTGCAAATAAGCCAAATTTGATCAAAATTGTTAGAGCCGTTTTTTTATTAAAAAAAATACCCTAACTGATTTTTTCTGGGTTTTTTGGCCAAAAAGGGGGTTGTTTTTCAAAATTGTTCAAACCCGTTTTTCGTGCACCTATACAGACCTACTTGACATGTGTGGTGCAAATTTGTTTTAAATCGATCGAATAGTTTTCGCTCTAGCTTTGTATACATAGACATTTTTAAAAACCACTTTTTTGGACTCAAGGGTCAAAAAATGAATATAAGACCAACAATGTTCAAAACAATGTAGGACAAAACTACACAATATGTAAAATAAATAAATAATAATACACCGAACATATTTTTCTTCCGAAAATACAACTGCAATATATGTAAAATGGACAAACATACAAATGAAGAAAGTGATTTCCATCCAAAAAGAAACAAGCAATACATAAGTCAATAAAACTGTTTTGTATTAAAAATTAGTTAAAAAAAAGTGAATAGTAATACTACTTTCAATGGATTTTTATGATTTGCACAGAAGTTTTTTCTTTGATTAGACGACAAGACAAACTTGTTCACTCACTTCCGCTCATTTAAAAATTATGAATTTGTTATCGTTTTAAAGCTAACTAAACGTAGTTTATAACGATGTAAATTTGATATTGAAGTTAGAAAATAGTCAACCTTTAACCCTACCGGTATTTGAATTTAGACAAATATTTCTAATAATATGCAAATTATTTCTAATAATAACTTTTTCTACACTATATTTATGTGTAGTGGGAAAGTTTTTTTACTATTTATTTCACTTCATTTTCGAAATCACCAATCTAAAGAGCATAAAATGAAGGTAATTCGGTATAGTAAATTTCATATTTGTATCGTTAAACTCATACTGTTGGAAAGCACGTTTCATACAGAAACCAAAAATATACACTTTGTAAGACATTTGTTGATGATTTATGCGCAAACGCAGTTTGGAAGAAAGGCTGCATTTTTAATTCGAGCCGTGACGTCATCTGATGAAATGCGCTGAACCCGTCCAAAACTCGTCTTTCTGAGTAGCACCCCTTATCTAGGTACTTTACGCCGTTTTACACCATGGTTTTGGGACTGTTGTGAGGGGGAGGGCAGTTGTTTGCAGAATGACCTTGGCAGGCTCTCAATGCTGTAAATGTCTATAATATGTTTATACTTTGTTTACACCACACGCGGCACCCTCTATCGGCTTGTCTCTACACTGCACTACAAGCAGTAGTAGTCGAATTGCCTGGCTGTCAATAAATAATACGGCACTTTCACACGAATAATTGGAGATTTTAACACATAGAAACAACAGATTATCTCCTAATTTCTTGGGGGGAATCGTCAAATCTTCATATTTTATATTAATTTTAATCAGGAACATATAAAAATTCCCCCCCCAAAATGTAAAAAATACCCCAAAAATGTATTCCCCCCCAAAATTTCTGATGGCGCAACTTGCGCCATCAAACCATGCTGTGGGCACCCCTGCCTATAGGTGTAAGTACAGTAGCTTACCACTACCTTCTTAAGTTTCCTATAAAATAGTTTCATTGGCTGGTAAATGTTCTCAAAAGGGAAACTTAGGTGTTTAGGCTTATACAGTGAGCATTTTCACACGTTATTTTTGTTAGTATCCCTGACAGAATCACTGTTGTTTCGTTAACAATAACAAAATGCCATGAAACGGTATTCAATTAGAAAGTGTTTAAGAAGCCATACCTACGTATGATATAAAGTTAGTCTTGTTTTAAAACATATAGTTATTACGTAAATTAGCTTAGGAAATAGTAGGCCTAGGCTATCCCTCAAATATAACATTAAACAAAACTTTGTTACACTATTAGCCCTAGAGGTACAGTAAACCTCAGGCGATCTTAAACAGTCAAATAGGCCTAGTTGATCACCGAACATAAACATATCAAAACTTAAAGCAGGCCCTACACACACCTAAATGTTGAATGTATGGAATTTATAATTTAAATTATTACAACTGGCAAAATCAGACAATAAGAATACTGGTGTAGCCTAATGTAGCCTAGGCCTACTTAGTAGCAATGAAAATCACAGAAACTAAAGTCTGGAAGGTAGCCTACGATTTTACGAATGACCATTTAAGCATGGAAGAAAATAGTCTACACATACAAAATCCATTTTTAGGCTAGCCCCTATCATGCAGAAATTACAATAGGTCTAGATTAAAAATGAGTTGAACTATTACTAGGCCTAACATGATAATAAACCTAGCATAGGCAGCTATTCTAAAAGCTAATGAGTAGGATTAGGCTTTAACTACATTAAGTGTTGCTTTTGGCGCAAGTTTACTACTCGACCCTGGGCTAACCTATGGCAACATAAATGAAATAATAAAAAAAAGGGTTCTAACCTATAGTATTTAGTCACAGTATGTTTAGGCTACCTGTATTCAACATGTAACAGTAGAATGTAAAACAACGTCGTTGTCTGCAAAAAATATTAGGCTAGGGTCGAATAGTAAATACTTACACCGATGTTTTTTTGCTACGATTATTTTTGTAGTTACAGTACCAAAACAATCTAGGGCGCAAATTTACTATTCGACCCTAGGCTAACCTATGGCAACATAGCCTAAATAATGCAAGAATAATAAAAAACAAACCTAAAAGGTTCTAACCTATAGGTAGTAGGCCTATTTAGTTACAGTGTTTACCTGTATTCAAAATTTAACAGTAGAAGTAAAATAACGTCGTTGTCTGCAAAAATATCAGCCTAGGGTCGAATAGTAAATTTAGGCCTAGGCTTCCTATAGCTTTTGAATTAAATCTACAATAACAATTAATCTTGATTAGGCCTATAATTTTGTAGAAATAAATAAGACCTACGTCGAAATTACTTCTACATTATTAAATTTACAATGATGATTTTAAGATGTTTGAAATAATTGTTTACGTCGTTTCCAACACTAGAAGAACTCGTGTAAACACACCCCCCAACGGATCTTCCTCAGTAAAGTTAGCTTACACCCCTTTTTAACTACTTGGCCTAGAAATCATAACATATAACTTTCTTACAATTAAATAAGCTTAACTTTAGTCAATATTGGACCATAATAAGCATACGATAATCGTATACAAACTTTAAAAGAATTCAAACTCATAAACATACAAAGTTATTACAACTGTCATACAAGTGGCAGATTTGACAATGTGTATGAACTTACCTTATTACTAGTGGCGCACTCGTTGTTTAACACTATTTTGCATCACTTTCTTTAAATATTCACATACAAAAGAGCCTAAACATTTTTAATTTATTTATTTTACACACAACACTACGTTCCATTATAAAATACTATGATATACAAACTTTAAAAGACACACGGACACTCGACACTGAACTCAAAACTTGTTTTATTACATTCGATTTTACAGTTACAAAGCAGAACACAATAATGGCGGATTAAACGCGCAGCCAACATAACAACAAAATATTGTACCTCGTTTTAATAAAATAATAGAATTTCGTACCAACAGAGTATTTCAGTTTGCTTGAATTTTCAATCTAAGAATACATGTTTTACCATTGGGCTTAGAACTATAAACTACATTTTTAAAACATCGTTTGGTAATACTTCAAAATTAGTAAAATTTAATGTTGGCAATTCAACTCTGGTTACATGGAATGAAGAAAAGAAACTCTAAAAAAACAATAGCGTGACGCCATGCATTCTGTCGGCAGAACTAGACATCGCTCTGGTTTAGTTTCGTTTTTTAATGTTGAATATAGAGCAGTTGCCACTAATTAAATTTAATCTAAATATTATGATACATGATACATTTTACACAAAATAAATTATGTAGGTTAGTAAATAAAATAAAGTGAACAGATAAAACATTTTAAATACGACAGAACAAATCCTTGTAAGTAGGCTATAACCAAATAAATTTGTATTTATTCTACAATACTGTAATATAGTTCTTCCCCATTGGGTAGTCAGCAAATTATTATATTAATATGTTGAAAATATTGCAGGTTGAAAGAGTACTGACTCAAATATTGTTTCAAATAAAACAAATTCTAATATGGGGATTTAAAAAATTAATGATATCTAGACTTTGAGCCCTTTGAGGTTGTAATACTAACTTCTCTCATTATTGAGCCTAATATCTCTTTGAGGTCCATAATCAAAGCTAATATTCACTAAATAATAAAACACATATTGTTAATGAATCTTACAAATAGAACAGAATAGTTATCTAGTTTTAAAACGAAAATCAAGATTTTATTTTTAATATTATTACCTGAATTTAACTTTGAAAAAATTCCATCCACAAATGAAATATCTAACTAAGATAATTACCATTTAACAAAGAAAAGAAAAAGAAATGGTACAAAAAAATAAATGTAATTGGCATAGGTTTTAAAGAGTACTATTTATACAATTTTATATATATATATATTACTTGTATTATTTCCTCTTTAAATACATCATTATTTGACTTATAAACTTTTGTTTTATATTAGTATACAAAGAATGTATGTAGTATGTAGTCTATATATATAAAATTCAATGTGTGTTTGTACGTTTGTCTGTATGTTTGTCCTTTATGCGTTACCAAACCGTCCATCAGATTGCTTTGAAATTTTGCATAGTAACACAGGTTAACCCTGGGAAGGTTTTAGGCCATTTACCAAAGTCCTAGGACATTAGGGCTACGCCCCAGTGGCCCTCAAAGTTTCAATGTTAATCTTATGGAAGGTCAATCTTAAGGAAGAAGAAGAAATATTTCTTTTGATTTTATCAGAAACAGCTGTTCGTATGAAAAGCTTAAAACAGCTGATTTTGATCAACAGCTGATTTTGATCAACAACTGATTTGGATCAAAAACTGAATATAATTTTAGGTTAGGTAAATCAAGCAATGAGCAGAATCCCATTATAATTTACATCGGCCCTCAGGGATACGAATTACAGGCTTTCAAAGTTTCAAATTAAGCAATAGCAAAGCATTGCCGGGTCAGCTAGTAGTAAATAAATAAATAATGAGCTTGACTTGTGAGAAAGTAATTTAGATAAAATAATATGTATAGTTTGGTTACTGTAGCCCGTGCATCACTGAGGATGGCGACATTGTCGTTGTTTGAGGTTAGTAAATAACATATTTACAGTATTGCGAGATTTTGTGTTTAGGTTTTTTTTATTGAAGTGATAACTTTTATTGGCCCGTTGGGCACTTTCGACTTGGCTATGTTTTCGAAATCTCGCGTCACGCCAGATTTCTCGCGAGATCTTGCATCACGCCAGATTTCCCGCGAGATCTCGCATCACGCCAGATTTCTCGCGAGATCTCGCGTCACGCTTTTGTTTAGACACAAGTCAGATCGTGGAGAGGAAATATTATTAATACATTATTTACATTTATTAGCATAGCAATCAAATTAACACATAAGAATTAGTTAATATAATATAACAGCTGATTTCGCCCATCATCTGTAATTCTTAAACAAAACCCAGCGTAGATTATATTTTGGGGTTATGTTTACAACTTCAACCATTAAAATTTCTTGTGATGTTAATTTTCTTATATATTAGTTATACAACTAATGTAGGCTTCTATAACTATAAGTTATATGGGCTTCTACATGTTATAAGATTTGCTTTGGGGTTATAAACTGTATATAAAACTAACCTTTGATCATCAATATATTCGTTTATACAAATTTAAAGAAGGATACCTACTGTTTAACTTCGCAAACATTCGTACATCTTTGTATAACATATTTGATTATTAATTTCTTTACTGTAATATTAACAACTTCTAAATCATTTGATCTATCAATATGAAATAAAAGGTAACTAAAAGATAATATTTTTACCTTTCTTTAAATATATAATAACGGATATAAATAAACAATTTGAACAAATAGGCCTACAGTTTTATAATCCTTATAATTGTACACATTTACCGAGTTAAAAATCCCCGTAGTCATAGAAGTTATCACTTCCAACGTGTGGTCTTAAGCACACCCAGTTAATTTTTTTTTATCTATGCTAATGTATGTAGTAGGCCTAACTTTGTTCTGAAGTGATTTTGAATGATTTGAATAATGTTAAACAATACTATTGTGTTTTTCTTTTCTTCAAATTACATCAAAATTGAGATATATTCCTGGAAGTACCCTTTTATACGTAGGTCATACTGAAAGATGAACTAATAATTAACAACTAGCTGACCCGTGCGAATATCTTGCAAGTTACGTGTAGGCCTAACTTACCTGATTTAATAGGTACATTGTTTTAATTAAATAAATTATGTTTATTTATTTACTTTGGTTTAGTTTGATTTATTATACTTGCATATAGAATGTAAACAATGGAACTAACAGCTGTCATGTTAGTTAAACAGATTGTTAATAGATGACAGCTTTCATTAGGAACCATTAAAAAGTATGGTAATATAAAAGTTTTTTAAATAAATTTTTGTAACGAATACATGAATTGTAAGCTGTTTTTCTATTTTTTGTCAACAGAGGGGAACATAAGCTTTAAAATTTTGCTTGAATAATTAATTTTGATGAAGAATTGTTAGACATTGCTTGGCAAAAAAAAGAAAAGAAAAAGAAAAAGCACCTTTGAGAAATAATACATAAGGATAAAACAGCAAATTAAACGGCTAGTATAGGCTACTAACTGATGTAATTTTCTAAATAAAAAGAAACTGACATTGTTATATTTTATGTCATACTATATATATATTAATATACTACAGTAAATATATTTTGACAATATATTAATGTTGTCTAGTTGAAGGTACCGGTATTTTAGTTATTTTTTACAGTTTAAAAATGTTTGTAATTTAGTTATTTATACTATTGCCGATTACACAGGGCTGCTGTCAATATTTGGCTCAGAAATTGTTCAGTGTAGCCCAATTTTCCAAGCTTTACAGCATTGTCAGGGCCAAACCGCAACTTTTCAGGCTTTCTTCTGTTTGGAATACCAGATGCCTCAGTCCCAGGTGCTCAGAATACCAGATGCTCAGAAATTAGAGAATTGCTTTAATAAAGGCCCTAAGGGTTCCTAGGGTAAGGTTAGGGCTGTCTACCTTATCCTGGCACTTTTGTTGACGGATCCTCAGTGTATTTTACTTTCTCCCCCTATACCATAGTATATGGAGAAAGTATTGTATTCGTCAAAATTTTCGAGTTTGAGTTTTTGGTGAAAATACCCGTTTTGGGTCCCCCTGAACCTAAAAAAGTGGTTTTTGGAGTGATGTCTGTGTGGATGTTATCAGACCTAGAGCCTAAACCAGAAGTCCCATTTTGATGAAATTTGGTATGGAGGTACTAATTCACGGTATCTCCAGGCGTTTTTTTCATTTTTGTGAATTTTGTATTTTTAAGGGTAATTTTCCCATAAAAACCCTTAAAATAATGGAAAAATCTACTTTTTTCAAAAACGGCTCTAACGATTTTGATTAAAATTGTATAGTTTATTAGGGACCTAAAGTAATATGAACTATAAAATTTTAATCAAAATCGTTCAAGCCGTTTTTGAAAAAAAGTTGGTTTTTCCGTTATTTTATGGATTTTTATGGGAAAATTACTCTTAAAAATAAAAAATTAAGTTCCTATAATGAGGGAGAAAGTATGGGTCAGTTTCCTGATACCGTTTATTTTGACATAAGTCGCAACTTGACTACTTGTGCTGCAAATGTTGGTAGTCGTTCAGAAAAAAAAGTAAAAGATGGCTTTCTCTCTCAGATTGGTTGCACAATTTCTGCTCTCTGGTTAAATGAACAGAAAATATATGTCTAGTGAAGAAAATTCAGACACCTAGTTGAAGAAAAATAGAATCTTTTGCAAAATGTTTTTGAAAATTTACACTATTAACTATTAAGTCACATTTTCAATTTTGTAATTTGGGACAGGTAAATAAAAACTAGTAATTTTTTATCATTTTCTAAGTTTAACTTGAAAGAACAGTTGCTTCAATTCCTTCAGAAAGATAATAGTAATTTAAAACATGCTTTATTATTTTCAAGATAGATAAGCAGTAGCTTGTTTTAGCTAATTTTTTTCAAAATGAAAGAAACGAATTGAAAACACAAGTTATGATTTCTTCAGCAGTGAATGCTAACCAGAAAATAACGAATCTCGAAGTGAAGCATCTAATCCAAGAAAATAGAGAATTCGTGTCCAGAAATAAGTGTAGTTCTTCTCTTGCCTGATTTTACATACATCAGCAAACAGCTTTCTTCTCCCTGGACTCAGACTTTCGCTAATATGTATTGGAGTTGCAGGTTGAACTTGTTCTTTTCTTCCTCATTTTCTCTCCTGACAAACTTAACTTTGATTCCCACAAGCCTTTTACCTCCGTCTCTCCTCCCCAGCCATTGGCAAACTTCAATCATCTGTCTTGAAAAATCCAAATCTAGAGCAATCCCGACATCCTCTCCAGCTACTTCAGGTACACCATGAATATCGACAATATTCGCCTAAATATATATTACTGAGTAAAAGAAATAACTTGTAAATTTACTATTACAAATTTACAATCACTTGTAGTATCACTGCTCTTATCCCTGGCCTGTTATCACTGCTGAAATCGTACGCAATGCAGTTTTGGTCTGTCAGTTAAAAGCAACCAACCCAATTGTAATAATTTGACGACGCAGCTGAACCGCTGACGTGAGTTGAGCAAATTTCCAAAAATTAAGTTTATAGGCCTATGTTTTAGGGTTTCAACCAACAATTTGGGAAATAGGTCGACTCACGACGGTGCTGAATAGCTGCAAAATGGTTCCCACGCCATTCCACATATTGGGAGTATCTTCAATGCACAATGCATTGTGTGCTTCACCCTCCATTCCGCATATTGGAAGTACTTTCAATACACAAAGCATTGCGTGCTTTGTATTGGGAGTATCTTCAATACACAATGGATTGCGTGCTTCGCACGCCAACCCCACGTTAGAATCCACCTCATGGCTTTGCACCGGGTACTTCTATGGTATTTAACGCTTTGATAGATTTTGAGGGAACCAAGCGAGCTCTATAAGGTCGCGTGAAAAAACAAAATGTACAGAATAACATCTTACATGAATATGGTAGAAAAAACTCAAAAACAAATATTCATTCTCGTGGGAAAAATCTAAAAAATAGTTACTTCCGGTCAAAAAACGTGCTTCCGGTTGTTGGATTTTTTTGGCTAACGAACTAGTCCGAGCGACGTAGACAACCAACATGTGTACCAAATTTGAACCAAATCGGACTTAAAATGCGGCCCCTGGGTTGCGAACACATATATATATATATATATACATAAAACGTGTTCTGGGGACCATGATCGGTGTTCATTTGCTCCCGACCTTGGGTCTTACCATAAGGGCCACTGCAATAG
>JAGFPH010024297.1:0-11444 GCA_018207615.1 Philaenus spumarius
AATCTACTTGGAAAAAGCCAGCACGACCACCCTACCCCGAGATATACATATATTCACCACAGAATATAGAATTAGGCTATATTTTAAGGACCATAAAAGACCTTCTGAGCATTTTTATGTAAATTATTGAATCAAGAAAACACTTGTAATTATGTTGTAATTTTAACCTCAATCAATTTGTATTTGTAACCCGCTTTCATTCATTTATACAGAAATAGATAGAATCTTAGTGACTTATATTAGAAGTTATTCCAATGGCAAGTTTTATCAGAGAAAATAATTATTAGAGTTATTCCAAAATTTAATAAATTCATAATAATAAAAGAAAGAGAGTTGTAGTTTTGTATAATCCAAATACAAAGTTCTTTTTTAATAAACAAAATTAAAGATTAAATTTTGTGCTTTCTTTTTACCAATAAATTAAAGATAAAAACTCTCCTTCTGAGAATCACTAAATGAACTGGATCTTAAGGTCTACTCTACTTAAAGTTGACATGGTATTCCGGGTTTCATTGACTATATAAGTATGTTATGATAGTTTTTTTTTTTTTATATAAATTATTTTATACTTACTCTCATGTTAAGTAATTTGGGTTGGTCAAATGGATTGGTGTTTCGGTAACTATTTTTGCCCGTTGATACAGAAGTCCACCCATCATCCACGGGTGATGAAGTCCACCCTGAATAATGAGAAGCTATATTAGGTTCATTGCTTATTTCAAAACAAGTTTATTTTATTATAAACACGTCCAGAGTGTTATGAATTAATAGGGTGTGTAATAAAAGATATATGTTAGTTGTATTCAGTATTAGAGTTAGTATATTTAGTGTAAAGATATTACTTTGCGTAAGACAGATGGAGGTAAACAAGGAAGCATAATAAGGAAGGATGAGCTTGGCGGAAGTGTTTTTGTGTTGCACGTAGGAACGGTGTAGTTTGTCAACACGGAAGTTATATGGGTTATATAAGCATAACCCTAATCTAGATTCGAGGCCAGTCTGTTAAAGTGTGGGGTCGGAAAGCTAGGCCAGTTAGCTATTGACGTTTGGCCGGGACTTGGCAAAGTATTGTGATCGAGAAGCTAAGGGTTGGAAGCTGGACAGCAAGAGACAAGTCATCACTACGAGAAGTCTACACGAGATTGAAGGACGAAACCGGTTCTGCAATAGAACGAGATTTGAGTGAGTAACAGAATACTTAGTCTATCGATATCACATGAGTTTGGAGTCAAAAGTTTAACGGGAAAGTTTAATTAAAGTAAATTCAGTAGCTTTGTTTACCAAATTCTTGTTTCAGTCTGTCTTACGAATGTAGTATCTAGTAAAGGAAATGTATGTAGAACACTTATGTAAAGGCTAATGTGTCAAATTATATATATTTGTGTTATCGGATTGTATGAGTATAAATATAGAGGGATAAGTATTACCACTGAACCACTGGATTGCTATTATTGATCTGCCCCTTTGCTATTAACATAATGAAGTATTGTTTGGACCCTGGACAACAAGGGTCGTAAAATTTTTACCCCTAACAAAGTGGTGCTAGGCTGGCGTTTTGGTCTTTACCAAAAATTGTTTTTGCTTGAAAAAATCGGCCGAATTTTGAATGAACTTTTTTTGTAAGATTACTTAGTTTTTTTTAAGATACAGTAAATACGTATGTAGATGTGGGAAGAAAATATGTTGTCTTAAGTTTTGCTGAAAATGTTTTAATTGAATTAGGGTTTACAAGTATTGATTTAACTTATTGATGAGTAATTGTTTTAAATACCTGTTGTATGGCCAGGGTTAAGTTTTGGATACCTAATTGTGATTTTTTTGTTGGTATGTTTGTATTTTTGCTTGTAGCATAATTTCGACGTCTTTAAATTTAAGTATTATGTTATATTTTAAGTACGAGTGTATGAATGAATTGTTACGGCACGGTAGGAATTCATTGTCAGCAATTAGCTCCTTCTTTCCTCGAAACGCAGGTCTTAACGGTGTGACGTGGCAGGTCTATAGTTACAAGTAATAAATAAGATTACTTACAGTACATCAACTTCTAGTTGAAATTCAGAGTTTATTGGCTTCATTGGAATGTGCCGAATTGCTGAATTAACGTGAGGACGGTGAACCCAAGTCACATTTGGTAGACAGGCAGTTTGGGTTGAAATGTCGGACCGGTTACACGTGTGAGAGCAGTTAAATATTATTTGTTGTTTGGAATAAATATGTAATTGGAAAATTGTGTTTCATTCCACGGAACAAAACCGCCGCCTCCTTACATTTGGTGTCAGAAGTGATTTTCTTGCAAAAAGAGAAGGTGATTGAATCCACGTGCACACACAAGAGGAAGAATTTCGACTATGACATGGATCTACATGGTATAGAAAGTATGAAAATAAATAAGTTGTGTTTTATAATAATAAGGAGTAGTTTAAATAAGGCAATTTAAATTTTATAGAGGTTCATTTGGAAGCAAAGCTTTATAATGAGGTTAAAAATGTTTTAAGTTTTAAAATAGAAAATTTTGAGAGGGCTAGATGATTTTATATTCACTGAAGTCGGAATAAATAGAAAAATAAAACGTTTCATTTAAGTAAAATAGATTAAAAAAATTAAATAAGTAAAGTTAATGAAATGAGTCTTTGTCAAATCAATAAAAAAAAAAACTAAATAGAAGAAAAAATCCTCCTTGAAGAAATATGAGAGGTTATGTCTGCGAACATTGAATTTTGAAAATAAAGTTGTCATCGTTGAAGTATTAGTTGAGCTTATGTCTGCGAATGTTTAAGCTAAAGTCGTCGTTTAAGAATTTAAATGAAATAAGTCGTTGTTGCAGTAAATGAAGTAGTGAAGGTTTTTTTGTTGAAATCAATAATGTTTTGAAGGAAATTGAAATCGACAAGGACTCTACATTTTGGCATACAGAAATTTTAAAGAATAAAGGGTTTTTTTAAGAAAGATAATAAAAATAAAGAACGTAATTTTAAACTGATATAAAAAAATTAAAGAAAGGTAATAAAACTAAAATAAAAAACGGAGTAAAAGGGAAAAAGTCATGCTTGTGCAATTAAATCAATAACGTTATAAAGATTTAGGCCTATGAGCATTATGTCAGAATCAATAGACATTTAATTTATGTGTAAGAGGAGTAAAATGCTGTGAGTTGCAGAATGAAGATGCTTAGTCGTACATAGTAGCCAGACCAAGTTAAGTTGATTTGTTTATGTTAGTGTTCATATAACATGTTAAAAGGAAGATGAGCTTGGGTATATTAATAAAGACTTCAGAATAAGTCAAAGTTGTTAGAATAGTTTTTAAGATTGTTTATAATATGTAATTTAAGTATGAAATGTTACTCATGTCATTGTTGTAAATGTTGTATATAGATACAAGTAATTGTAAACGTAGTCATTTAAGGAATGGCCCGAAGGTGTATTATCCACGCTGCTACCCGCATATATCTGGTACTCCGCCAGAGGCTCACACAGACTTGTGCGTGTAACTAGACCTCAGCGAATTTATGGAAAAAATAGAATTCTTCACAGGGGACGGTTATAAACAAGGATAATTTTCTTGAATAGTCAGGGAAATCCGTGTTATTATAGAGACAAAATGTACTGCTGAAGGCTGAATTTCGTTTTGCATATGCAAATATTGTAATAATAATAAACGGGAAAAAAATAGCCCATAATATATGTAAAAATAATCTTAAAGGAAATTTTTAGTCACCATGTGCCAATAGTCTGACTAGCGACATGGGGCCCTTGGCCGAACTGAGTAAGTCTTGGGCATAACTCATGCCATGATGTTGGACGACGGGTACACAAGTGGCTACACTTCATTTTACACTTTTCATAGACAATTAATTATGGGATAGTCAAATACTAGCATTTTGATGTGTCATAAATTATAAAATTAGCAAACAGAACTATAATTCGTCGGGAAAGA
Organism: Philaenus spumarius; assembly: GCA_018207615.1. Taxonomy (NCBI): domain Eukaryota; kingdom Metazoa; phylum Arthropoda; class Insecta; order Hemiptera; family Aphrophoridae; genus Philaenus; species Philaenus spumarius. The sequence goes on from JAGFPH010024297.1 coordinate 3,937, forward strand.
TTAAACTATTGGGCAATCTATAGACGTATGGACCAGTACGGTAGTTCTTATATGTTTCGCACCTTGCAACCCCTCCTACTATCGCTATATTTTCATACTTCTAGATCTTGATGGACGAATTTACAAATATAATTTAATTGCAAATTGTTTTAATTTTCAAATTATTTTAATTTAAGAAAAAATATTTTAATTTGAACATTTATTTAATTTACAAACTATTTTAATTTAAAAATTTGTTTAATTTACATATTTATTTATTTTACGAATTATTTTAATTTACAATTTATTTTTATTGAATGAGTATGAAGAATTTACTTAAGTTTAAAATTACTGAAGACTGTCCCTAGGAAGATTTAACTAAGAAGAAATTGTTTAATTTTAAATATTTGAAATGAATAACAAACTTGTTAATACAAAACGTAATTAATTTTACGACGCATATGATAGGCCTACTGCAAACTTCTCTCCTCAGCTGTTGGCTTACAATGCACAATGGCAATGAACTAGCACTCAGCAGTAACATGGGCCACATTCAAGAATGTTAACATTAAGAAATCCTTAATTATAAGCAAGCCTACTATTGATTCTCGTCCATCTGCGAATAAATAAATCTAGCTATAATTTGACTAGCAAGGTAAATTATGTTATTAAGGACATTATGTTTACTATTATGAATGGCTATGTTTATGTTAAATGATTATTTATTATTGATGACTGTATTTTGGATTGTTATTGCTGTTGTTATTGTTTTGAGATCAAATAGAAACACAATGTGTAGCGGTACATAAGAAAATTATGTTTATTTTGCAATCAGGGAAAACAATAAATTTGGGTAAACCGTACAAAGAAGAATGTTGTATTTTGAATTTTTATTAATAACAATGTTTTGTTCTAGTAGTGTTAGTACTGATACTGGCAACATCCCTCCATGTCACAGCATTGACCCAAGGTATAGCGTTTGAGCGGCTCCAGGATGTGTTATTGACCTGAGTGAAACCAGAGTGATAAGATCAATAAGAAGTACGAGAGCCGGAGAGCTCCTGATAGTTACAGATAGTGAAGAGGAGGAAAGCTTGAAAATTAAACATAGATTGGAGGAGAGCGTAAATGGAGTAAGGGTTAGAAAAGCAGGGGAAGAATACACTAATAAACAGACCCTGTACATAAGAGACTTAGACGCTTCGCTGACCAAAGACGAAGTCGAGAAGGCACTAAAAATAGAAGTGGGGGAAGCACAAGGAGATATCTTGGTGGGTGAGTTAAGACCAATGAAAAGAAACATGCAAACAGTAACAGTGGCGGCAGATAGGAAGGCGGCAGATTTACTACTGAGGAAAAAATATGTTAACATTGGTTTTATCAGAGGAAAGATAGAAGAAAGGCTTGACATTATGAAATGTTATAGATGTTGGGGATATGGACACAGAGCGAAGGATTGTAAGGGAGAAGATCGTTCAAAGTGCTGTTTTATATGTGGTAATAAGGGCCACTCTACACAAGAGTGTGATAAGGAAGAAAGCGAGTGTCCGGTGTATGAAGAGAAAGGTCACAAGGCTGGTAGTAATAGATGTCCGGAGTTCAGACGGGCATTAAGAAAGGCACGTAGAAGTGTATCGACTCCGAACAAGAAGGAAGTTACTGGTAAACATAACAGTCAAGCTAATAATAAAGTTGGAACGGTCAGTAATGGGTTAAGTGAGCTAAAAACAATTCCTAGAGATGAGAGTACTACAGAGCAATCTAAACAGATGTAGAGCGGCAATGGATCTCCTGGAGAAAGTGATGGTCGAAGACAAAGTTGATATAGTGGTGGTAGCTGAACCAAATAAAAAGAGGGTGGAAGGTGTGTCGTGGTTTACTGATGATAACATGGATGTGGCGATTACAGTGGGTTGTAGGGATATCGTCATTAAGGACCAAGGGTCGGGAAAAGGATTTGTATGGATTACAACTGAAGGTATGACCATTGTCGGCTGCTATGTCTCTCCCAATATAAGTATTGTGTACTATGAAAGGTTCCTAAATGATCTTAAGATCGAGATCAAGAAACACAACTGGAAAAGTCTAATAACAGTAGGGGACTTTAACGCCAAAGGAGCAAGATGGGGAGCACCAGTGGAGGATGAAAGAGGAAAGATGCTTACTGAATGGCTAGATGAAATTAACCTGTACGTAATGAATAATGGGGATTATCCTACATGGAGAAGAGGAAGCAGTATATCATACATAGATGTAACGTCTTGTTCTGAGGAAATGGTAGATAGAATTAAAGATTGGAGAGTAAGCTATAAAGAAAACCTCAGTGACCACGCTTATATTTTCTTCGAAGTGGTAACAACTAGTCAAGAAGTTGCTGTTGCGAATAGGAATTATGGACTGGGAGGCTGGATCGTTAAGACAGAGGATATGGAAGTTTTCGACCAAAAGCTTATAACGTCTTTACATGGAGAGGGTAGGACTGACATGATAACTGTCCGTAAATTTGACGATACTGTAAGAGCGGCATGTGATGTAGCATTCCAGAAGAAACGAAACACACGGATATTCAAAAAAGGAGTGTACTGGTGGACGTCAGAAATATCAGAACTTAGGAAATTGTGCTTAGTGGCAAGAAGGAAAATGGTTAGAGGAAACAAGAGTAAGAATAGGAGCGATATGGAAGAGGAAAAAATTGAGCTCAATAGAAAATACAGGGATGCGAAAGCTACACTAAAGAGGAAAATAAGTCAATCCAAGTTGGATGCATGGAAACATCTATGGCAAGAGTTGGATAGTTACGTTTGGGGACGTGCCTACAAAATAGTTCGTGGAAAGATTCGTGGAATGAAACCTAATACTCTGGACGACAAAGGGAAAATGAAGGTAGCCCAGGAGCTATTTCCAAGGAGGGAAAAAATCAACTGGAGTTATCCAGAAGTGGAAACGTCGGAAGTAGAACTGTTTTCCGCAGAAGATGTAAAGTTTGCGGGGGAAAAAGTGAGAGAACGCAGAGCACCGGGGCCAGACAAGATACCACCAGAAGTGACAAAAAGGTTAGCAATTCAACATTCGGCGGTAATAGCTGCCCTACTGAATAGACTGCTACTTACAGGGTTTTTTCCGACCAGCTGGAAGGTAGCAAGATTGGTACTAATAGAAAAACCTAAGAAAAATAAGGATGATAAGATAAGTTATAGACCTATATGCATGCTGAATGGAATGGGGAAGATATTTGAAAGGTTACTAGTAGACAAGATATATGAAGCAATTGAGAGAAACGGAGGCTTGTCTCCAAATCAATTTGGTTTCCGGAAGGCTTTTTCAACGGTGAAGGCAATGGAAAAGGTGAACGAGCTCGTCGATGACATCACACGAATTAAAAATTATGCGAGAAGAGATTGTTGTGCCTTAGTCACCATTGACATAAAGAACGCATTCAACAGCGCATCACGGGATAAAATTGTAAATATATTAATAAGGAGGAAGGTGCCGAACTACTTAGTAAGAGTACTTATGAACTATCTTGATGATAGAAGGATAATAATAAGTGAAGGCAATGAACTGGAAATGAGATGCGGTGTCCCACAGGGGTCTATCCTTGGGCCAACTCTATGGAACATATATTACGATGGTGTGCTACAGTTGGATATGCCAGAAGGAGTGAAGACGCTTGGATTTGCTGACGATCTTGCGATTGTAGCCAGAGCGAGAAATGCGTGTGACTTAGAGAACAAAATAAATGAGGCAGCAATAAAAATCTGCGATTGGCTGGAGAAGATGGATTTGGCAATTGCACCAAATAAAACGGAAGTAGTTCTGCTGGTGGCTAAAAGAAGTATAAGGAACTTTACAATACTGATTGGAGGACAAGAGGTAATGGAAAGCAAAGGAGTGAAATACCTAGGAGTGACGTTTGATAGAGGTGCGAAAATGACGGAGCATGTTAGAGAGGTTTCGGAAAAGACGGTGAGAGTGGTGAAGTCCCTAGAAAGACTGATGACTAACCTTAGGGGTCCGAGGAGTAGTAAAAGAAAAGTCTTAGCAGGAGCAGCAATGTCGATAGTACTGTATGCAGCTCCAGTATGGCAGAAAGCGCTTAAATTTAAAAAATACAAAGCCATGTTAGAGGTAATTCAGAGAAGAATGGCAATAAAAACAATAAGTGCCTATAGGACGGTGTCGACTATGGCGGCTTTGGTAATAGCAGGAATGCCACCGATTGATCTGCTTGTGGAGGAGAGGACTGCTAAAGAAATGGCGCAGAATTTTATACCAAGGAAGGAGCTGAGGAAGATGACCACGGAAAAATGGCAGGCACGATGGTCACTAAACATAGAAGTGGGACAATGGACCAAAAGACTAATCCCTGACGTAGAGAAGTGGTACGAAAGGAAACATGGAGAGATGGACTATTACACAACTCAGCTGTTCACGGGACATGGCGAATTCGGGGTCTATCTACACCGTTTCAAAATTCGGGAAGATCCTAGGTGTAAATACTGTGGAGAAGAAGATTCCGTGGAACATACGTTCTTCCATTGCCTACGATGGCAGAGAGATAGGAATGATCTGGAAAAAAGGTAGGGATAGTACCAGATGTGGCATCCATTGCCAATTTTATGATGGCCAAGAAACACCAGTGGCGAGAAGTGGCAAAATGGGCAAGATCGGTGTTGAGCCAAAAGGAAGAAGAGAGTAGAATATAGGTGAAAACATACAGATAGTCAGGCGACCATCCTGAAGTAATGCCACAGCAGTCCCAGGATGGCGTCGATGACAGAGCGGGGGTGGTTTAGTGGATGCGATCTCCACACTATCGAGAGGTGCCGACCCTTGATGTTGGCTGGCAAGCTTCCACCCTCGCTCCGGAAAGAAAAAAAAAAAAAAAAAAAAAGGATGTGTTATTGACCAGATCCCAATGGACCATTGTTATGGATTTCAATATTACAGACCTGCTGAAAGAAAGTGAGGACTTGCAACAAAATTTGAATGCTCAGAAGTATAATCTAGGAAATTATACTGATAATATTGAACATGACGAAACAGTTATACTTAAGTTTAAAGAGGAATTTAGTTTCATAGAAGATGAAGTAAATTCATATTTGTCTGAGATTCAAAATGTAATTTCTTTAATTCCCATTAAAGTTAGCAGAAAAACAAGGGGTTTAATAAATTCAGGGGGTACTTTTTTGAAAACAGTATTTGGTACTTTGGATAATCAAGATTTGGAATTAATTAACGGGAAATTAGAGAAGTTGGGTTGGGTTTCTCAAGATCTATATCATAGTTTAGATGATCAGTTATCTATAATGAAAGATGTACATGCACATGTTATTTTAAATACAAATAGGATTAAGGAAGTTGTGTCAGTATTGCAGGGTTACTACGCTAACATGCTAAATTTTACCTCAGAAGTAGATTTAAGCTTACACAGATTATATAAAGTTGTCTATTTAAATTCTGTGTTCAGAGATCTGGAGCGTTTAGCCATGGAATCAAAATTTAAAATTGTAGAATTTCGACAAGCCTTAGAACAAATTCAATTAGGTAAAGTAAGTTCAAAACTGCTCCCTCCCACTAGATTTCTAAGAATACTAAAAGAACTTGAACAAAGACTTCCTCCTACAATGCATTTTGTCTACACTGTTGAACCACAAAACTTGCATTATTTTTATAGTATGGCTGAAGCTCAAGCTTACACTGTTGAAGATAGTATAAAATTAGTAATACAGATACCTTTAGGTTCTGAATCTAACATATTAGAATCATATAGAGTAAAGGTATACCCGGTATTCCATGAAACTATGAGGTACTGGATAACCTGGCAAATACAAAATGAATATTTCTTGATAAGTCCTGACAGACGGACATTTTTAGAATATGATGCAAATGAATTTAAATCTTGTAAGCCTGGACTTCTGTCAATTTGCTCGACTAAAGATAGGTTATTTTCTACACAACAAAAAATTGTATATTAAATTTATTTTTGGGTATGCTTGATCCAGAGGTATGTGAAAGAAAGATTTATAAAACTTTAGAATCTATTATATTTGTGAATAATGGAAATGATTGGATTTATAGCGCTGATAAGTCTAGCTTAATATCCCTAAAATGTTATTTGGGAAATAAAATAAATAGTTCAACTGTCTATATTGATATATTAGGTACACTAAAAAACGTAGCAAATTGTGATATAACTGGTGATAACTTTAGACTACTTGCCCAAACACATGGAAATGTTTATTATAAAGGATCTTTATTGTCTTTGACATTCCCAAAATTTACTAACTTAATTAGTTCAGACGAACATACACTATTAACGTTAGATCCAAACTTAACTTCCGAGATATTTGATGAGTTTTATTTGCCAAATAAAACTGATAATATAGGCCTACATTTAAATAAATTGTTGTTAGCTGTTAGAAATAAACATGATTTTAATTTTAAAATTGTAAGAACCATCTCATGGTCAATGTACCTACTGTCGATTGTAACATTTCTAATTATTGTTTTGTATGTATATAAAAAAAGTAAATAATCTGTGTAGATGTGTAAGAGGACTTTGCACTTTCAGGAGACGCAGGAATGGTCATGCCACCACTCAGAACGAGGCTCCAAAGGTACCAACGAGAAATACACTGGTCACCTTACAACCCCTAGATAGTGCGTAAAGATATGACAATAATACATTGTGTGGTGGTCTATTGAGAACAGTTTAAGTTATAATAGAATAGTGTAAAAAATGATTTGGTTAGTGTATTTTAAATATTGAGAGAACGGTTTTTAATTTTATTATTAATTAGTACTTTTTGCGGTTAACCTAAAAATATTTTCCTTCTTGTTGATTTTTATGTTTCTAGGGTTAATTGAATTATGTTTGTTAAGAACTTGCACGATGAAACCGATCCGACATGGAAAAAGTAGTTTAATTTAATTGATTTGAAATTTTGTGTATCTAATTAGTAAACACGACCAGTGGAGCCTTGCACTTTGTTTTCTTGGTCTAATCATAAATTGTATGCTGTTGAAGTATTAAGAGACATAAGTAAATTTTTTTAAAGGATCGTTATAGAACCCAAAGCGACACATCACTACCACGTCAACAGATCACACCCATGTCCCAGTGATCAGAAGTCAGCTGAAGCTGATCAACTCAGCTTAAGATCTCATAGTGTGGACCTGGTAATTGTTGCTAAATTGTATGTTGTCCCAAAGCAGCCTTTGAAACGAGTGCATGTACAGACTGGTGCCTCACCAATAGAAAAAGGCTGAGGACTGCCAAGAATGGAGAATGCATCAGAGAGGATCTCAGGAATGAAGACTGAGGACAGTCTTCTAAAACAAGCAGGGGGTGATGTGACGTGGCAGGTCTATAGTTATAAGTAATAAATAAGATTACTTACAGTATCAACTTCTAGTTGGAATTCAGAGTTTATTGGCTTCATTGGAATGTGCCGAATTGCTGAATTAACGTGAGGACGGTGAACCCAAGTCACATTTGGTAGACAGGCAGTTTGGGTTGAAATGTC
>JAGFPH010024298.1:186-11444 GCA_018207615.1 Philaenus spumarius
TTAAATTGGTCTTGCATTGTGTTGTTCTTTGCCTATCAACCATTACAACGGTGCCGAGTGTAACACCAGTAGGCTACAAGGTTATCCTCTTTCATGGTTTGTCTTAGTAAAAATTAATCATTTGAGTTTAAAAAAATATGTTTGAGTATATACTAGTGTTGGTTTCCGGTGGAGGCTTATAGATAATGGGTGATTTCATTTCACAGAAAATGGACTCGCTTATTACAGCCGATGATATTAAGAAAGAAATTGATGACGAAGTGGAAATTCCAGTGATGTGGTGAGTACGTACAACTAACTTACATAAAAATTGGTCACTTAAAATAGGTTTAAAAACTACCTTTGTTATTATGTGACAAATGAAATTTGTAATGTTAACAAAATTCGATTTTATAAAATAAACAGTAGTTGCATCATCCAGGGATCGTTTCATAAACCACCAATCTCTTGCACCAATATAAATACACATAGCTCCATTATCTTCATGTCCCATTTTAAGCATTAAGATAAAATAATTAATCACATTATTTTGTAAAACCACATAGACTTTAGTTTATTTGGCCAACACATATATATAAAGGAAAGGATCAGTTAAAAGATTGAAGTGGAGAAGAAGAAACATTGTTGTAGAGGTAGTAAGAAAACTGTGGTGACGAGGATGGACCTTGGTAGTTCAGTTTGAGTATATCTCTGAAAAATACAAACTTAATACTTAAATAAACCGAAGTAAGCCTTAGGTGAACAAGTTAACACATATTGAACATTTAAATTGTGTAAGTAGGCCTACCAACAGGAAAATACCTTGGAAATATACCTTCAGACTGTTTGGTGAGTTGACTCCATTTGTTTTTCCTCACATCAGTCTTTCATGTTATCCCCCAAATTATTAACTTAACCCGCATTCTCTTCTTCAGTTATACAGCGACCCTGGGCATTATTTAGTTATACAGTACACAATATTTTAGATTAGACTTAAGTTCAAAATTTGTTAAACCATCTCAATCACCCTTCATTAGTCTAAGTATTAATTAAGAAACCATAGTTAAATGTCCACCTTGTTAATAGTTAAGCATTTTATTTGCTTTATTGGAATCTTGTATTTTATTCTATGTTCATTCATAAGTCCAATCATAATCTGAAAGACGTTGTAAACAGTTAGCCGGCAAACAGAATTGTAAAGTATAAACCCGAGATTGTAATAGGATATTGACCAATTTCTTGTTACTAATAAATAAACCTTTTGTAAACTCATTTCATAGCGTGTCTCTGTTTATTTTATAGTCAACGGTAAAAGCGTGTATACCATAATAAGGTAGTATATTATGTTATTAAAAATTGGTTTTAGATATACATCATTAAAATTGAATCAGTGGTTCTCTAGTTTTTAATGTACAACTACACAGACAGTATTTACTACTTAGTAATCAATATAATAATATCTCAATGTTACCAAATAACTTCTGTTTGTTTCTAACAAATAAATAATATGTGACTAACCTAACAGTACGTGTCAGCTTTAAGTACACAAAGAATGACTTTACTTGCCATGTTTAATGTTTAAAAGTTGACGTCAAGGACTATGAACATAAATAAAAAAGGCACAGTGACTCGATAAAGTAACTCAACATTCACGGAACAAAGATTTACAAAAAATTTGCAATGAGCGCTCACAGTTTATCAAAGTCCCTAGAGTAAACACTGAACAATAATTCATAAATACGTTTGAAACGCGGGAGGGAGAAGGGTAGGTAATGTCTCGGCGCTATGAGTCATCGAAGGAAATTCATTTCCTTTCCGACTTTCACTGAACCTGTTCATAAGCCGATCAACGCTGTATAGAGCTGACATTAGCAGATGTCCCCGCACAATATTTACCCATTAACATGTCAATACGTTGATATTATTTATGAAATCCGCCTATTCCGAATTCCCGCTAAACTGAACAGTGTTCGGTTCCAATTAGTTCGGATTAGAGGGACTCAACTGTATTTCTAACAAAATATGGTTTGTAAAAAGTAAAGAAAACCTACAATTTCTACCAAATATTAGTAGTGGTTCCATAAACCATTACCAGATAAAATCACTTACAGAGTGTAACCCCTATTCCTACGTGGGCAACAAGAGTGATGCGACACAAGCGACCAGAACGGCCGAGTGATTTTTGAATTAACAAACAAATGTAAATGCATTGGAGCGTTCTTTTTCGATGACCGTAGCGCCACAACGGGAGCTGTAGAGGAGACCTAATTTTAAATCAATTTGTCTTTTATTGTTGAGGTAGCTCGTGTAGCCTGTGTCATGTCGCTCGTCTAGTTTGTGTGGCATCACTCGTGTAGCCCGTGTCACGCACGTAGAACGATATCACCGAAAGCCGACACCACCGATATCAAAAGGATATGACCGCCGTTGTTGCCCGCATCGCCAGTCCACGTAGAACACAATAATCTACCTAACGCTTGCGATACGAGCGTATCGCTGATGTCGTTTATGTCGCGTCGCTCATGTAGGAATCGCCGTAAAGGTATATTCAACTAACTATTCTACAGATCTATCATGCCATCCTATACTAAGTTATGGAGAGGGCTAGGGTTAATGAATAAATCTTTCAAGTGTTAGGTTTTTTGTATTATTAAAATGTATTAAAGACAATTAAAAAAATTAAAACAACAATATGGCAATGGAATATCACAAAGACAATACAAAATTATATGTTTCATTAAAACAGTTAATTATTAATTACAACAGTACTAAAAGTTGGATGTGTTTATATTTGTTGAACAGGAGTCAAGACGTCATCGATGCAGTAGATCCTTTGGCGGATATTAAAGCAGAAGTAAGTTGCAATATTTTTGTTTAGAAAATCTATAGAACATTAATAAACTAAATTGACTGAAAGGATTTGATAAAATGACAAAACAGTAACAAATCATGAATTATAGATATATATAAAATCCACACTTCAAAAGAGTCTAATTTACCATGGAATGTTTTCAGTTAAACTGAATTCTGAAATTATCAGGTGACTTGATAGTAGAGTCCCCGGCACTATAGCGTAAAATGGAGTGGGGGAACGTCATTGACCTCGGACCACGCCCCCTTTTTTTGGGTCTTTTTGGTTCCTAACCCAAGCCACGCCCCCTTTTTTTTGGGTGTTTTTTTGGGTCTTTTTGGTTCCTAACCCAAGCCACGCCCTTTTTTTTTGGGTCCTAACCTAAGCCAATTTTTGGGATTTTTGGGAATTTTGGGGTTTTTTTGGGGGGGTCCTAAACTAACATTTTTGGATTTTGGGTTTTTTTTTTGGGGGTCCTAACATTTTTGGATTTTTGAAGATTTTTGATTTTTGGGAATTTTGGGGAATTTTGAAAGTTTGGGGATTTTGGATTTTTAAAGATTTTGGGGAATTTTGAGCCGCCATCTTTTTTTTTGGCAGCCATCTTGTTTTGTAATAATTAATATTTAATTTAATTTAATTTTTTGCTTTGAAATAAGTTTGGGTGTCGCCGAGAGTCGAACCGGGTATCACCATGACCCGAGTCCGCAGCGCTAGCAGTTAAGCTACGCCGACTCTGTTGAGAATGTACTGTTTTGTGAAGTATATAAGTTTACCATCCGTCAGCAACCTTGCATCAGGTGCACGGTGTTATAGTGTCGTCGGGATATAGTATAAATTGTATTATAACAACCCAAACATTACCGATCGTTCCCGAATCCGACCGAAGGTCACTTAGAGAAATTATTAGCTTTAAATTGTTATAGTGATGTCGGGATATAGTATAAATTGCATTATAACAACCCGAACATTACCGATCGTCCCCGAACCCGACCGAAGGTCACTTAGAGAAATTAAGAGCTTTAAATTTTTATAGTACCCTTGTAATATAGTATAAAGTGCATTATATAAACCCGAACACTACCGAATGCCCCCGAGTAAACCCGAATCGGACTTAGAGAAATTCAGACTTGCAAACCGTAATTAACCGAACGTAAGGCTCTGCCGCAACCCCCGAAATTCGTACTTGGGCGAAATAAAGCTTAGGCTGACCATAGGCGTTGCCGCAACCCCTTGTAATATATTTCAACCGGTCTTACCCGAACCAAAACGACGGACTTGACCGAGCTTAGGCTTCGCTGTACCCCGAATTATTTTTATAAATTGTGTTATAACGTATGGAAAACCGAGCTAACCCGAACGGAAGGTTCTGCCCGAGTTCAACCGAAGGGCACTTAGCCGAAATAAAACTTTGGCTAAAATTAGGCTCTCCCGCAACCCCCAAATTCGTACTTAGGCGAAATAAAGCTTAGGCTAACCATAGGCGCCCCCGCACCCCGTGCGTATGATTTACACTATTTCTACCGGTCTTACCACGAACCAAAACGCCGGACTTGACCGAGCTTAGGCTTCGCTGTACCCCCGATTTATTTTTATGAATGTGTTTTAATGTATGGAAAACCGAGATAACCGAACGTAAGGTTCTGTCCGAGTTCAACCGAGTGGCACTTAGCCGAAATAAAATTTTGGCCAAAATTAGGCTCTGCCGCATCCTTGCAAACCGCACTTAGGCTAACCATAGGCGCTCCCGCACCCGTGAGTATAATATACACTGTTTCTAACAGTCTTACCCGAACTAAAACGCCGGACTTGACCGAACTTAGGCTTCGCTGTACCCCGAATTATTTTTATAAAATGTGTTATATTGTACGGAAAACCAAGCTACCCCAAACGTAAGGCTCAGCCCAAGTCCAATCCGAACTTAGTAAAAATTAAAATTTTGGCTAACATTAGGCTCGGCCGTAACACATGCGTATGATATACGTAACTACATAACCGACCAAAATATAACGTAATGTTTCTAAAAAGTAAAACAAGTTGTACTCGGTCTAACTCAACCCTGGGGGTCACCCCTCCCCCAAATTTTGCAACAAAATTTCGAAAAAACGGAAATGTTAATGATTTTAACGGAGGCTTAGGTGCAAACGAATTCTAAAATACATTTCGTACACGTAGGCAGCTATTCAGCACCGTCGTGATTAGAGCAATTTCCCCGCAACGGAATTTCTCCGCAATGGTTATTAATATAAAATTCACTCAATTCAACGTAAGGCTCTGCCGCATCCCATGCGTATGATATAACTGTTTCTACCGGGCTTTTCGTAACATAAGGCTCTGCCGCAACTCTTACAAACCGTAACTAACTGAAATAAAACTTTAGCTAACCTAAGGCTCTACCGCACCCTTGTGTATAATATACGTAATTACATAACCAAACTTAACCGAATCCGCCTGTATTACTTAACGTTAAAACTTTCTCTAACTAAAATTTGTTTCAATATAAATTCTCCATATGTTTGTCGGTAGACACGGTAGCTTAGTAACACAATCACGGTTTTAGCTTTAACATTCAAATTATCAATAATTACTCTATGTTGTGTACCGTTTAATCGATTAGTTATTAATAAAATGTCTCTGTTTTATAACGCGTTTCTTTTTACTCGATACTTTACCACTTCTACGACCTTAGACTATGCCGCACCCTTGATTTCCATCAAAACTTTCGATAATAATTTTATTTTCTAAATCATTTACTAGCACGAATATACTTAACGCTTTTCCCGAATTTTGTTGAACCAGCATTCTGGACTTGCTAACTGACTAACATTTCTGTACATTGTTATAAAATCGACACCCCAGCTAGATGCTGACTAGACATTCCAATAGTTAGCAAATGTAATGTAAATCTTTTACAAATTTTGTGGCCCAGACCTATCCGATCTTTTTCGAACTAAAAACTTAGGCTTCGCTGTACTCGTGACTGTTTATACTGTACAAACCCCGCATAGATTGTACTTTGAGGTTATGTTACACTTTCGATTATTTATTATAATTACTTGCCCGAACGTAAGGCTCTCCCGAGTCCAACCGAACAACACTTAGCTGAACTAAAAATTTGGCTTACCTAACCTTAGGCTCTGCCACACCCTTGTGTATGATATACGTAATTACATAACCAAACTTTAGATGTAGACTTACACATTCAAAACGAATCAGCAAAACTTATGTTAGCATGTGTAACAATGCCGAGTCGGCAGAATTGTATCCGTTGTAGTGTCTAATGAATTCGCTGATTCTCTACCAGAACGCGCTACCGTCGGACGGGTTAATATTTTTAAAATTCTCTACCAGAATGCGCTACCGTCAATACCTTGTAAGAAATAAATTACATTTAAATTCTGTTTTATTATTTCCCCATATTTACCATGGCTGCTATTAATTGCTAGTTTTTAATACACAATGTTGTGCAATAGCCTCTAACAACAATGTACTAAAATCTCGTTACACAGCGTTAACCCATGAGTCAAGGCGGTCACTGACCCCTAGACATGTACAAAAACCGTGTCACTCTTTTCCAAACACTTTTTTTTCTTGTTCACATTAAAATGGTAAAGAAATGGTTATAGGAATGACTCATTAAAACAACTTTGTTACACAAATACAGTTTATTATTAATAATTCCCTCTCATTACAACACTAAAGTATTTACAGTAATAACGGCTATTAGAATACAAAATACATTGGATATAAATAAAAATACAATGTTTTGGCCATTCGCCCTGCCAATAATTTCGGTGTTTACAGTCCGTGTTGTTCTTTTAACTTAAGAAGAGAATCGTAATAATATTTAGCACTTTTTAAGGCACACTTACTGTCGTATTGAAGGTGCTGAGGTAATATACAATTAACCTCTGTACAGTGCGAGTATCTTTCCATCTCTGGTAATTCTTCCACGTGTGGCAGAAGCTTTCTCAAAAACTGAGCTTTTTCCAATCCTTTTGTGTAAATTATGGAAAACGGTTTGCAAAGCGTTCGTATCACGTCTTCGTCGTAAGGAACGTCACCTTCTTCCCAGCCGATATGATGATAGTTTTTTTTGTAACCAAAGGGCTGTCCTCCGAGCGCCACTATTCAGTTGATCAAATGTATAAGGCGGTTTGAAAACAACGACACTGGAGAAATTCTCACCGACTATAGCAAACTCTTTGACTATAAACTTATAGTTGTTATCGTAGTAACCGTGAAACTCAACTACTGCCTGCATATTTTTTGAACAACTTCACCTCTTCGTACAATCTGTCCACTTCGGGGAGTGTGCTGGAAACGAATTCGTTTGTGGTTAGGCACTTAATGATGTACTCGCGCAAATCCTCCTCGTAATAAAATAATTGTTTAATACGAAGGTTTATCAGAGGTATGGCGTCTTTAAACAGCCCCCACTCCGACAAGTTCAAGTTTAAAAAATGCTGACCGTCATTGAATGTAACATAACGTTTTCCAAACACCGTCGCTACTCGAATATTCCCAACACTTAGAGTAAAACCGTGAGTAGCCTTTCCTTCAAGAGCAGAAGTTATGTCCAAAAGTAATATTTCGTTAAACACTTCGTCTGTAAAGAAAACAAAATTTTTACCCGCCTGAATCAACAACCCTAGGCTATAACCCGTATGCTGGAATAGTCCTGTTGCTGCGATTTTTGTGCACTCGGGATTTAGGAAATGTACTGATTTTAAGAAAATACCCAGCGATGTGTTAGGTAGACTCCCTACGACCATCCTCTCTGGCTCCATGATCGTGACTGAAAGTTTACCTAAATTGCAAGCTTGGTTTACTACTGACCTATAGCGAATGGGGTATCGCTAATGTCGGTTAATATAAATGTTGTATAAATTCTGGAAAATTTGGTGTTTCACGGTTTAAAAAGTAGAAAGCAGAACTACAAGCGCGTCCTTATTATGCTTTATCTTTTCGTTTAGTGCTTGTACAATATTTGTATTTGCCCCGCTTTAGACCGTCTTTGAATGACGCAAAGTTCATTCGTTTTAATTTGGCTCCTTAGCAATTGTGACAGCGTAGTTGTCGATAATGCCCATGGCTAAATTACCTATACGCTTATAATTACCGTCATAGTATTCGCCCATATTAATAATATTTTTTTAAATTAATGTATTGTTTACGACCCACGTTTTTATTTCATTAAATTGTCGCAAATGTACGGCATCTTCGTACCCTACACCATTGGACATACCTACAATACGTTTACTATTAACATTAAACAACACACCTGCCTGTAGTTGCATGCAATTATTTAAAATATAATTCAATGTAACGACATCTGTCGTTTTAATAGGGACACTGACATTACCAACTCTTTTACCGCGGAAATTCCAAGCCCCCATGACTTCGATACTTATTACTCTCTTGACCACATAATACTTGTTAACAATGTCGCAAACAACATTAAAAATAGAGTTTCAGCCTGCATCAATCTCCCTCATTTTTTTAACGAGAAAGTTAGCTACAGCGTATTTTAATATTAAACGCATCGTCGACCATCTTTGCTGATCCGATTTCGCATAAACGACGTTTACCAAACAAAAAACAACCATCAAGTTTAACTGTTATTAAAGACTCTAGATATTCCTTAGTTACTTGGATTGGTCAGTCGGACTGCCTACCCCGCTTATTGGATTACCTATGGCATTGTAAAGTTAGACTACTTTTCTCTAAAGTTTCCAGGTTGACAGCATCGTTACCAGAAATAGGATTGCCTAAATTAAGTAATAACTTGCACTTTATGTCGTAGTCCCCATGTTGGTCGGGAACAAAACATATTTTCCACCAACACAAGAAACAAAGATGCACCAGAAATGCAATGGAGGGCCGTACAACATTATGAGCAACGAAAACATATACATCTCACTAGAAGACGGTTCAATCAACAAAACGAACAGAGGACACATCCATTAAATTAAAAATAATAAACCCAAAATCAATTACTAGTAGAATCATACAATTACACTAACAGAACGATACAATCCTACAGTAATGAGAGCGGAAGAGAGTGCCCCGGGGCCAACGAAAACACGAATTACATTTTTTAATATGAACACGGCAGACCAAGCTCTTAGGGGCTTTTACATTAAAATTATCAATAATTACTTTATGTTGCGTTTTTTTTTTACTCGATAATTTACCGCTTCTACGATGTTAGCAGTAAAAGAAACAGTTATAGAAAATACTTCTTGCAGTCCGATGTAGACTTACACAACAGCCGCTAATCAGCATAAAGTTATGTTAATGCGTATAAGATTGCTGAGTTGGCAGAATTGCACCCCGGAGTACTGCCTATTGCATTCGCTGATTCTCTAACGTGACCGTCGGACAAGCAAACATTTATAAATTCTCTACCAGAAAGCGCTACGGTCGAAACCTTGTAAATATAATGTTATGTACGAATGCAAAAAATAAATTACATTTGCATTCTGTTTGTTTTTTTTTTATTTCCATTAGGCTATGACGACACTTCTGCTTTTGTAGCGTAGTTTGGAACTATACATGCTCAGGCTTCGCTGTACCCTGAATTATATTTAAAACAAGGAGGCTTGAGTAACCCCCTCCCCCCAAAATTTTGCCTCGAAAATACTCCGGGTGAACTTAACCTTAGGCTTCGCTGTACTTTGAAATACCTACATAAAATGAGATATATTTCCAAGTATAACCCGAGCTTAACCGATCTTACCCGAATTAAGACTTATGCCAACGGTAAGTATTTCCACCGTATTACGACTTATACCCTGGACTTGACCGATTTGCCCCGCTCGCACGGTGATATTTCTTTACCAGAACGCGCTGATGTCGGACGGGGGATAGTTAAAACATTCTCTACTAGAATGCGATGCCGTCGAACACACAGAGTCCCCGGAGTGTTGGTGGGGGTTAGGGAATGACTTCATATTTATTTAATATTTAATATCAATATTTAATGGCATACACTTTCCACTTTTAAATTTGTATGGTATTAAAAAGAAGCTTTTTCATAGGAGTTGTAATGAAAGACGACACAAGGTTAAATACAAGTTATTATTCACACTTTATTCTCAAACAACTACAATTATTCTTTTGTCCTTACTGCTGTTGCGGGGAGTACTTCGATTTCCACTTTTGATCTTTTATTACGTCTATCTCGTTATTCGAATTGTCATCAACGGATTCGTTCTCAGCGTGTTCGCACTTTAATTTTTTAACCGCCTTTAGGCGCAATCTTTCGGCTGCTTCGCGCAACCAACAACAACCATTCCTTGCTTCTCTATGTTCGAAATTGTCTATTACGTAAAATATAGTATTCCATCTCTAAAATGGACCGTACGTTTCGAATTTGACATTTCGATGAGTTGTATACTATCGTTCAAATCACTGACTACGAACTTACCCCGAACTTAACAGAATGAAATTGTTATCCAAGTCGTCCTTACTGGTGTTGCTATAAGTGTTCCTAGTTAAAAACATAGAGAGAACAGCTGAGCTTATAGTGTGTACATTACCGTGATCTATTGCAGACTCTGAACATTGCTGACCTAATCTATTCCACCTAACCTATCTATCGTAACGTATGAGAACTTAACATAACCTACAGACAACCTAATAAAACCTAAATTACCTGAGAACTTAACCTAACCAACCTGAGAACCTAACTTATCCTTACCTAAATTAACCTAACTTAACCTACAATGCTATGAACGACTCCAAATTTCTAGGGGCCCATTAGAAGCTGCGATGAAAACCCCCTCAGGTTAGAACGAAGTGTATTGGTTGTGTATGGACTGTTTTTTTTTTCAAGAAACATCAATGTGTAAAAAAGTAAAGAAGGCCTAAAATGTAATATCCAGAGAAATGTAAAATAAAACTTGTTCATAAAACTTTTTAAGTGTTTATTTAGCCATAGGTAACCATTTGCAAAATCTAACTATTTTGTATGTAAAACTACTGGAACATAACCTAACCTAACAAATTACCAACTAAAATGTATCCGACATAACCTATCGATAACACCATCTTATTGAACCTGTTGATTTAGAGAACGATAACGACAAAAACAACGACGACGACGACTTGACGACAAAAACGACGACGACGACGACGACTTGACGACAAAGACAACGACAAAAAACAACGACGACGACGACTTGACGAAAAAAAACGACGACGACGACGACGACGACTTGACGACGACGACTTGACGAAAAACGACGACGACGACGACGACTTGACGACAAAGACAACGACGAAAATGACGACGACGAAAACGACGACGAAGACAAAAACGACGACGACTTGACGACAAAGACAACGACGAAAACGACGACGAAGTTAACGATGAACACGACAACGACAAAAACGACGACGACTTGACGACAAAAACAACGAC
>JAGFPH010024300.1:0-11443 GCA_018207615.1 Philaenus spumarius
AAAGTGAAGTAATTTTGGGTAAGACAAGTTGTTAGTAGGTCAATCAGCTCTTTTATCGCCTCTGTGTTAAGTTTACTGTGAACTTTTAGGTTTTCTTTTAGGTTCTCTATTGTTTGTTTGATTGGGACATTCGTAAACAAATTGGATATATCAAATGAGAGCAGTGTTTGGCCGTTTAGGAAGGGTGTGTCTTCAATTTTCTTGATTAAATTCAGGCTGTTCTTCAAACTATGGTTATTGGTGAATTTAACTTCCTTTTTTATAATGCGTTCTAGGAGTTTCGCTATCCTGTAAGAAGGAGCGTTTGTAAATTTTACTATTGGCCTAATCGGGTGGTCTATTTTGTGTAATTTCGGTAAAGGTCGTAAATTTGGTGAACTAGGTTTAATCATCTTTAAAAATCTTTTTTGTCTTTCATCTAAAATGTGTTTGCAATTGTTGATTTTGCGCAAGTACAAACAACAAAGAAATGTCTATTGCTAAAAGCATTAAAAACAAGATTGTTATCAACAAGGCTATCGTAACTAAAGCTGATAAAGGTAATTGACTTGTCATTATCAGTGAATCTGATTACATTTCCAAATCTGAAAATTTTTTCACCAATAACAATATTTCTCAAGTACCGTAAGATCCAACTAACGATTCTCATTCCATAATCAAGCGCAAAATCAACAATTGCAAACACATTTTAGATGACAGACAAAAAAGATTTTTAAAGATGATTAAACCTGGTGCACCAAATTTACGAGCTTTACCGAAATTACACAAAATAGACCACCCGATTAGGCCAATAGTAAAATTTACAAACGCACCTTCTTACAGGATAGCGAAACTCCTAGAACGCATTATAAAAAAGGAAGTTAAATTCACCAATAACCATAGTTTGAAGAACAGCCTAGATTTAATCAAGAAAATTGAAGACACACCCTTCCTAAACGGTCAAACACTGCTCTCATTTGATATATCCAATTTGTATACGAATGTCCCAATCAAACAAACAATAGAGATCCTAAAAGAAAACCTAAAAGTTCACAGTAAACTTAACACAGAGGCTATAAAAAAACTGATCGACCTACTAACAACTTGTCTTACCCAAAATTACTTCACTTTCAACAATAAAATTTACTTGCAAAGTGAAGGTCTAGCCATGGGTTCCCCCTGTCTGGTATAATGGCGGAAATTTTCCTCAATGAAATAGAGAACAAACATATTATCAGCCAGACTAACCCATACAATAGAAAAATAATTTATTACTATAGATAGGTAGACGACATAATTTGCCTGTTTGAAGGAACAGAGAGACAAATTCATAGGCTAACCAATTTCTTAAATAACTTCCACCCCTCACTTAAGTTTACCACTGAAATCGAGACCAACAACAGCCTGAACTTTATTGACCTGACCATCACCAGAAGTGAAAATAAACATATATTTAAAATTTTCAGAAAACCTACGCAGACTGACCATACAATACACAGCACTTCTAACCATCCGATATCACACAAACTGGCAGCGTACAATAGCTTCGTTCACCGCGCTATCAACACGCCTATGAATCTTGAAGACTTCAACAACGAAATAGCTACAATAAAACACATCGCAATATCCAACGGGTACGATCCCACTTCAATAGATAAAATATTAACTAAACACAGAAACAAATCCAAAAAATCAGTTTCAATTATTGAAAAACCAAAATACATCTCCATGAAGTTCAACCGAATTCTAGATCGTCCTATCAGCAACACTTTCCGCAGACATGGCTATAAAACCGCTCATCGAGCTTCTAATAATTTGAGTAACTTCTTACAAACCAAGCCAAACAGTTACAAAGACAAATTCATGGATAGTGGAATATATAAGCTATCTTGTAACGACTGTGACAAAGTTTATATAGGCCAGACAGGACGTTCATTTGAAACCAGATTCAAAGAACATATCCATAGCCATAAAAAAACAATAGCAAACAAACAGAGTTCAAATTACACAGAACACTTAATAAACGAAAACCACACTTACACTGACATCAACACTAATTTAAAAATTTTATATAGAGCCAAGAAAGGCACTACTATGAATGTATTGGAAGAATTTCAGATTTATAACGAATACAAAAATAGTCCGGATAACATACTAAATGATAAGTTAAACTTTTCTTCCAAAACTATATACGATGTAATCGCTAAACTAGGCCTAAAGTAAACGGTTACTGATAACCAACATCTGTATTCAGTGTCCTACCTGCAGTCGGACAAGTACAACGAATGTGATGTGGCCACAAACATTTTTATTATATTATATTAACGAGGAGTTATTCTCCGATGTTGTGTGTGTTAGTGTTGTGTGTTGTTCGAGTTCGTGTTTTATGTGTTAATACAAGCCTGACGAAGCCGACAGTGATCGGCGAAACAGCGCTGTAGCTAGTGCTACATTCACAGGACTGAAGACAATTTTGAAGGTAATTTCATTACAGAACAGTATATATCTGACAAATATAGTTTGAGCACTAAATTAATGTATTTTTTAGGTTAATTTATATGTATTACTATTTTAATTTTACTAAATGGTATCAATTTTAATTTTTTAAATACCTTATATATATTTACAAAAGTTTGATATTTAGGATTAACAATTTAAATACCACACCAGCATAAGTGTTAAAAGTTGAAGGTTATTAATATTAAAATGTTTGATAGATGTGTATAAAACAGGCTGCTAAGATAGGGTCGGCCTCATTATTTTGTATGCCATGTATTAAAGTTAGACTAATTATTCTATATTTAAAAGTTTTATTTCTTTTTCTATTTATTATTTATATTTGTTTTTGTTTTTTTCATGCACTGACCATCAAATGTTTTTGAAGTGAAGGTTAGACTTTTCCCAACAAATAAAATGTATTTACGTGTACATAATTGTAGGAAAATAAATATTATTATTATTTGTCCTGAGCATGACGTTAAACCAGAAGGCAGACTCGGCCGGTAGAGAACACCAGGCAATCTACCGAAGAAGATCCGCAGCACAAGGGTGGTGGTACTGCACTTTAGCTTCCAGGCAGTAGTGGATGAGATGGGACGTCGGTGATACCCTGGATTAAGCAGCACCGTGCAGAGAACAAATACTACATGGATCGGTTATTTTCTGGCAGTGGCTAATTTTAGTGTCCCTGTACTGCTCAGGTACAACAGATGACGCTGACCACACGAGCATGCACCACCTGGTGGTGGGAATCAGAACAAGGAAAGGCAAAGTGACGGGCTGTCTCTTGTGAAGATGGCAGAGACTGTTTTCGCACTATGTTAGGGCTATTTCAACTCCGAAGAAATAAGATCCTCTGAGCTAAACGAAGAGGCCAAGCTAGAAGTACTGTAATAAACGTTTTCTTCAAGCTAGTGCCCAGAAGGGAGGGGTAAAGTTTAGATGATACGCATTGTGACGATCAGATCCCACCACACCAGGAATCGAAAGGATCGACTATTAGACAAGTATATTATTATATCCATTATAGTGTAGCTATTATATGTCCGAATGCTATTATATATAATATTATTATTTATACTCCTCCTAGCATTCCTTTTAGAAGTCTTATCGTTTACAGCTGCTCTAAACTAACCACTCTGGAGGCCTACCATATTTATAATACCTGCAAGAAGGATAAAGATAAATTATTAAATGACCAATGCAAAGCAAACTTAATATTTTATTTAATAGATAAGATGTCTTCTCCACGCTACTGACTGCCAGTCTGAACATATCTCTTACAGTTTGTGATATTGTATACTTGATGACAGTCTCATACTGTAACTCAAATAAATGTTTTTATTTATTATTTTTTCATTTGTTTATGTGTTAAATGTCATTTTAATCTGTTAATGAGTGTAACTGTGAGAAGTGTGTGTTTTGTGTGTGTAATATTCGTTCTGAGAATGATGCCTGATAATGAAAAGGTGAAACCACTGTAAACGATAAGACTTCTAAAAGGATTGCTCAGGCAAGTATAAATAATAATATTATATTTGTATATAGTTATAAAATAAAAATGAACCTCAGACAGACATTTATTACAACGCATAAACAAAATACGATTTTATACTTGAAACAAATTACTGAGCTGTTTGTTTTTTTAACGAGATATTTACTGTTGTCGGCGCTATGGCATTGCTTCAGTTCCGTATTTCACTGTGCTTACTGTGTATTTGACTTGGAAATATATACCACGCAGCTCGTAAAGCAAAGGTATTAAACAGATTGCATCAATCAAATAAGTTTTATAAATTAGTCTAATTAGACTGACCTAAAATCTACTAGAAATACTGCTTAGTGACATTCAGTGATTATATTAATAATAAATTATTGTTGTACGTGATCGCTTCGAGTAATAAATCTCTTGACTTTTCATAACGGCAAATATTTGGTCTAAATGTGTGTGTGTATAGGTTAGCTTAAAACCAATATAAAATCCTGTAAATCTTAGAAATGGCGCCGATAATGTCCACAACTTCAGACATCTACTTGAGTTATTTATTACACTTGATATTACTTCTTTACTATCTCTGTACTAAATATAAAAGAATAATGTATAAGCATTGTTTTGTATTCTTCACAATAATTAAGGTTATTTTTATACTTCAAGATTGACATCGTTATCCAACTTACAGTACATAATATTAATCATTTATTTCCTGGTGCAATCATTACAAATTTGTTATCAAATAATTACTTTCTATTTAACATATTTTTTTTTATAAAAAGTGTATTTTTTGCTACACCAATACCATCTTGATGAAAAGTCTAAATGTTATTGTAAATATCCTTTAGTTAGAGTAGATTGCAAAATCACTTCTTTACATTAAGTCACTAAATTTCATTGCTGGAGGTTATTTAAAATCTGTTTAAAATGGTATTAGTCTAAAATTTAAATTGTTCTGTAATTACTAATAAAACAATTGTTTTATATTGGGAAAAGATATTACCTTGCATGTATGCAGGCTACTGTTTATTGTTTGTTTGGTAATGTAGAGTTAGAAAAAATCTAAAACTAAATTTAAGTAGTTAAAAACATAACCGAAATTTTATAAATTTAGTTGGCTAAAGTGCATTATATCAAGGAGCCTTTTAAAATAAATAATTAATAGTTAAAAGAATTACTTTACAAGAAGGATAACAAGAAAAATAACTCAACCAGCAGTCGAACTGCTGACATTATTTGAACGAATTTACAAAAGTATTTTTATATGTTTTATGGTTTCAATCAGTTATTTGGGAAATTATTCTAATCACGAAGGCGCAGAATAGCTGTCACTGTGTACAACATATATTAAAGAATTTGTTTGCTGCTCAGCCACCTACTCTCTAGCGTCCTCGAACTACGGATTGCTTCTCTTCACTAGCATCGCATGAAGCATCCCCCAAGGTAAAATTCCCCGCGTGGATATGAAGGGGGTAGTTTTATGGTATTTTAACTTTTTATCTATTTTGGAGGAACCGGACCTACCTCCTATGTATGTTCGAAGGGACAAGGTGTAAACGAAACATATCGTGAGTCGGTGCTAGAGGTTGAGATGCAACCACGCAGTGTAGACCAATTTCTCAATCAGTTAAAACCTTAAAAAATATAAACTTAAATTTGAAAATTCGTTCAACTCAGGTCACCTAATCATACTTTGAGCTGCGAGATAGAATTATCTAATTTTATCGTTACTAAAATAGTAAATCCCATACTTTCGAGTACGTATTACCTTTTCTGCAGTTTAAACGAAAGCGAATTCAAACTATCCAGTAATACACACATTTTCCAACAACAATGTTATGATTGAAAATAAAAGCGACATAATTATGTTAAAGGAGGGGATCTGATCGGTGGAGTGACCAAGTAAGCTACTTCAGTTTTGTAAATGTTAAACAACATTAGAGATGTTCCTACATGGTTACCGTCATTCCGTTTGCTTTACATAAAAAATAATGCATCCACTTCTACAGGCCCAAAATAAAGGAAAAATATATTTATGTTGTATAAAGCGTCTGGAATAATATAACCTTTGTAAATTATAATTGTTATTTCAATACCTACTACTTAATAATGATTAATTTACAATATTATTGTCTTTTGAACTGGAACCTTCATTTCTACTTGTTACATGATGTATACAACATAAAGAGGAGTTATATTAATAAGAAATATAAAAAAAAAATATGATAGTTAACTCATAATTGAAACTCGTATCTATCTAAACTTCCTATTGGTATTTGTATAGAACAAAAGACTATTTAAAACATTCAATTAAATTATTATCCGTTTCCTGAACTGTGTTATGAGAATAAAAGAATATTTAATTTTCCAGTTTGTTGGACCATGACATCATGAAATAAAAAACGCTTTGATACCTCTTTTATGAATAATCTGGAAACTTTGAAATGAGTGAAAAGGATGTCCTCATCCAATTAATAACACGGATAATGTCAACCTTTTCAAAATACACTTTGTGTGAACTGAAAGTTATAATTAGATTACACACATTTAATAATATTTTGACAATATATTTATGTGTAAAGTGTTTGAACATTTTGCGATTTAAATTCGATTTACGAATGATTCGTTGTCGAATTTCCGTAGAAAACATGACTCCAAGATTGCAGTGACTCCTAACGTAGGGAATGGTCATTGAGTACCGATTATGGTCCCCATAAAAGTTTTGGGGTGAAATTAAAAATGTTATATATATGTGTAGGCCTAATTGTGTTTGCACTCTAACTGCCCATTTTAAGTCCGATTTAGTCCAAATCTGGTACACAGCTTTTAAGGGTCTGCTCCAGTAAACGAGAAATCAACCGGAAACGTAACCGCTTCTCAATGTATCCCTACCTAAACAGTGCAATTTCTTGAAACTGAACATTGCCTCATTTCAAACCATTTTATAAGTCTATCTTTTGTAATTGAGTGTTAAAAAAAACTGAATATTCTTTATATAATTTCGGATACGGCTTGCAAATTATTTTTCATTATTAATTTCTTATTGTGTTAGGAAAAAAATTCAAACTTTGTACTTACAAAATGTCAATTACATAACAAATCAAAATCATTTAACAAAAAAAAAAGTAAATTGCAAGACGGATGCGTATTGTGACTGTGCTTAAAATGAGCCCTTGCAAACAATTTTATGATAAAAAGTAAACGAAATAAATGGTTTGAAATTTAACATTGCTCTTATGGGATAAAAATCTAAGATGGCCGCCACTACAGCCCATTAGCTCGGAAGAGTTCTTTAGCAAAAAAATCAAACAACTGGAAGCATGTTTTTTTGACAGGAAGTAAATATATTAAAATATTATTTTGTTATACTTATTTTTTTTTAAATGGTTAACAAGTAAAAAAATATATATACGCATTTTCCCGGTATTCAGTTAAGGGAGGGGGGATGGTAGGAAGTCAAACATTTTGACCCTTATTGTGTGGTAACTCATTATTTTCTCGGTCTATCTGACCAGTTTGAAATACTGCTTTACCGTAACTTGTAAAATTGTCTCTCATTCCCCTTCCTAATCAAGATAAATATTAAAATTATATTGTTCACATTATGCTTAGAAATAAAACGTAGAATTGTTTATTTACGGTAGTAAATTGTCTAACAAGATGCAATCATATTTTAATAGGTAAATATAGTTAAATGGCCCATTAATTTTTTGTTTAATTGATATTTAACACTTTTAAAAGAAATCAGCTATCTTCCTAATCCATTTTAAACGGTGACAGCCAACCCTACATCACTGTCATTCGATTATTCACTTGTCCGCGTCAGAAAGACAGCTCCTTCTCATTTACCATCGTATTTTTATCTATATGAAAAATATTCTTCAATGTAATACTTTAAAACTAAGTATTGTAAATAATTGGTCTAGAAAATCTGTTAAGTCCACAACGCAATGTATATTATGTTATCGATTAGAAAGAAGTCAGCGTCCCTTAACCTAAATGCTCTCTTTTTGAAGTTTTTTTCAAATAAACCTGCCATATATTTAATACAAAATTGTATAGTTTTTTTTTAATATGACATAAGCAACCGAAGATAAGTTCAGTTCAGCAATAAGTAATAAAATATAAGTTAGACTTATTTGTTACATGCAGACAATTATTACAGATAGTTTAACACATGCCTGCTGACCAAACACTCGTGGTTAAGCAAGTGGAAACAGTATATAGTATAATCTGATATTTCCACTGATTGATTAGGGCAGAGGCACTTGGAATGGTGCGGTACCCTATATCTTGGCACATGCGCAGTTAGACCAGGTGCTTGAATCGCAGAATTTTCTTACACATAGAACGATATAAACCTAACCTAAATAAAACCTCACATAGTTGTTAAAGAAAATTACCCGATTATACATTTGCCATGTAACAATGTGGATGTTTTCAAGAAATGTTTGTTGGTTCAATAAAGGTCTAACGTACAATTTTGTTAAGCTTTTGGTCCGAATCAGGTATTTAATTAATAATGAGTAAACATATTTTGTTTTGGTTATAATATAATTTTTCGTTGATTTTTGTTTTTGTTTACGTTTATTTTGTTAACCTAACCTAAAACAGCTGTTGGTCGTAAAGAATAATAAATTGATTCAACATTTGCTAAGTTGGTTGCTATGGTAATAAATGTACATGTTTTTAAGGCATGTTTGTGGTTGCTATTTTATTTATAACTAGAGTGGTTGCCCCTGTTGCTGGCTTCTCTCGCAAACCCCTGTCATTGCACGTGGTAATGTCAATAAAAACCACAAAATCCCTAATTTTGTCCTTAACTTTATACAGGAATCAATTTTTTTTACAGGAATTTTAAAGATTTTCAGAATAAAATGTAGCCTAATATACTATTTGAAAAATCCTCTACATGTTAATGAAATTTTCGTAAAAATCGGTTCATCCGTTCCGGACATTATTCCCTACAACAAACCAACAGATAGACAGACACAAAATTTACAATTGTGTGTATAGGTTTTGGTAATGTGCGAATAACCATATGAGCTTAGATCGAAGAAGCAGGTGTGCAGGTGATGGGTCATTTAAACAATATGATATAAACAAAACTAAACGAGCCAAATTTATTGTTAAATTGTGGTAAACCTATGTAATAACCCTTCAGTTTTTATAAATTCAAAGTGGCTTTTATTCAGGTTTAGAGGATATCATCATATTAACTTATCTATTATATTGAACAAAACAAGTCCATGTTATTAAATACAGTGTTAGCTTTAGTTTATTTATATATGAGCGACTTTGTCCTGACTGAATAACTGACTGACATAGAATACATTTGGAGCAAAAACTACTGACGATACAAGCACGAACATTTTTAGGTATTATTAGATTTAGGGTTTTCGTCTGTTCAGCCATTTTCAAGTTTATTACCAGGTTTCCCTTCGTCATTTACACAATCACTTACACATAATAACACAACGATTACATAATAAATAAATAAAAACACACTTAGTTTTAGCGACGATAATGGAATATTGAAGACGGTAAGTCCTGAATCTAATAATTAGTAATCTATATTAGGAATGGCGACTAACAAATTGTTATATAAAGCTTTATTCTTATTTTGTCATATACTCACATTAGGAAAGTATATCGCAAAATTATTATTTAAAAGCGAAAACATTTTGTAAATTGTGTAAAAATTTTGTGATATTTGTATTAACTACCAGCTCTATATCGGATAAAACAACTGTTTTGATGAAAAGCTTAGCAGCACAAGTTTGTTTACATTCATTACCATATCAACCATCTTAGCAAATTTAAATTCAATTTATTATTTTTCACAATGCTTACTGTAGGGGTATTATAATTTAATTAAACACTCGCTGTTACGTATTATAAATAAAACAGCTGATTTGTATCAAAAACTTAACATAATTTTAGGTTATGTCTGCAGTGAACTAAACACGTTTATTTTCAACTTATTTGTCAAATTTAGAATCATGTAATTATTCTTCACAGCCAACCTTTTTTCTAGATTAGTTAAAAGCATACAAAATGCTTACTGTATTATAAGTCACACACCTGGTGTTACATATTGCATTGATTCTTTCATTTGGTGTTATACAAATTAGTTTAAAAAGTTTATTATTGATAATTTAAATATTAATGGTGAAATTACAACGCTTACATCAGTTCTAATTATTGGGGGTGCTTGTGTCTATTTCAATCTCTGTCTTACATTAACTATGTACAGTTTAATTGTCAATTCCGTGAAATATAAGGGTATATAGCCTAATCATATATTGTATTGGCATTGGGCATTGGGACACCGGAGGGACCACTTACCTTGTTTGTATAATTATATTTCTTTGAACAAATCATAATTTCTTCTAATTATTGCATAAGGCTAAATACACAAAGAATTAATTTACATATTATTATTCTTTGGACAATGAAATGAAATAAAAAATGGTTTATTTCGCAACAAAAAAATAGACTAACACAATATTATGCAAATTTGCATTGCAAAAGCATAGCTAAATTAGGCTGTCTGCTTGATTGGGTAGTAATTTCAAACACAAAAACACACTTTGCAACAAAAAAACACATTACGCATTTGCTGATCTTAAAGATAACAAACAACTTTAGAAAACATGTATTCAAAAAACAAATCTGGACTACCAATATGTACACATATTTATTAAATTACAAAACGGGAAAATATCTTTAAAATGTATACCATAAACGATAAAAATTAGAATTTAAATTCTTGAATTAAAGCCCATCTGTATTGCCATGCAAGCCACACCCAATCGTGCCCATTCAAATACTTTAAAACCTCTTCTTTACTTAGCTCAAGCTTTTTAAACCACCTAAATCTGAAATCCTTTAAAACTGGACATTTTCCGATAAAATGATATGTGTCCTTGAACTGATTTAAATTACATAGACAGCAATTATAATTTCGTTCCTTGACCCATGGCTTATAATTTAAGTAAAGCAAATCTCCCCTACACTTGAAAACCTATCCAATTAATTTTGAATTAAATTCATCTTGCTCAATTCAAATTATTGGGGATGGTCGTGTCTATTTGAATCTCTGTCTTACATTAACTATGTATAGTTCAATTATTGTCATTTCAGTGAGATGTCAGAGTAAATAACCATACATTTGTATTGACATTGGGTACCGGAGGTTGGCAAGCGAAGCGAGCAGGGACCACTCACCTAGTTTATCTACTTATATAAAGCTAGACGGTAACACTGATTCATTGACATTAATTATTTGGCACTTCCCGTAATCGGAACCCCCTCAACCTTATACTTGAATTAAAGCTCTCGACGTGAAACTTTTGGGAAAATTGCCAGAATTTAACATTTTTAAATTTTGGAGGCACCTTTTGGGCGAGAAAGATTTTTTAAATTTTTTCAATTTTTTCATTTTTCCACTTTGAGCGCGTTTAGTAAGAA
>JAGFPH010024301.1:0-11443 GCA_018207615.1 Philaenus spumarius
TGTAGCGTTTGTAGAAACGTATATCCAAGAATCTAGTAACTTTTGAATTCGCGCGCCAAGGCCAATTCAGTTAGCAACATTGTAAGTAGGACCAGTCTGCCACTCTCAAACAGCTGTTAGCTACTTGGTTAGGTACTAAGCCGGCCGTTCTTGATTATTCATTCTTCTGCAGTAGCCTGACTATGTAATGTGAAAGTGACACGATCAACTTTAGACTAAACCGAAGCTATTTAAATGTAATACCGTCTTAGTAAAAATTAACCATCAGTAAGCTAGTTTCATTTAACATGCGTTAGCGAGTTGTTTAAAGTATTCTTGTGACATGTTTTACGGCGTTTCTAGCCAAATTTGTCTGACCTTGCCTAAGGCCTATTTCGTTACAAAACATGTCTACCGACTAAGTTATCCATCTATCTTCTACCAGGTAAAGTTCAAACCTAAATTACACCCTGAGTTAGCTATAATAATATGTATTGTGTGAACTTAATTGTAACATTTATATACACTTGCAGAGTAAATTTATGTCATAACTTAACTTCATTTTTTTTTATAGCTTATATTTTACATAGCCTATCTGTTTTACTTTACGTAGCCACAAGCCTTAAACTGTTTGCATTATAAGTTTTAGAAGCCTTTTTAAGCCTTATAAAGGTATAATAGTGTGTATTAAAAGCTCTGTTTTAAATATTTCTTTGTAAGCCTATAAATTAGAATACTGTTCTATACACGAGGTTAAATTACAGTTTCATACATGAAATTCTTATGCAACTTTATACATGTTTTTAGCCATGTACTAAAACATGTGTTTTTTTCTTATAGTGAACATCACTGGTTTAAGTATTACATGGGTTTATCCTTCTACAAGTTTTGACTTCCATCTTCGGAACAACAACAATAAAAAAAAAAACAGCTATAATGAAAACTTTCTGAGTGTTGCTAGAATTTTTGAACTGTCTGTTACTTAAAATATGATATCTAAATAATAAAGGCTTACATAGTTGAAAAAGGCTACAGTAATATTTTTTTTTATATAATAATAATTGGGTGGTGCAGCTATAGCATATTTCGGACCTTAGCCCTAAGGGCTCTATATTAGAAAATTTACTTACTTTTTTTTAATAGAGAGACGTCTCATATTTTTTTTATTAATTAATTTTTACCTAGTATTAAGTTTGGCCATAGATATAAAATTATTATCAAATCCATGGTGAATGTATTCAATTTTGTAAATTTGTAAACACTACTAGTTCGTAATTTTGTATTTTTTTTTAATTGTAAACAGGGAGGGTTTTTCAAATTTTATTTTGGGGAGGGTTTTTTTTTTTGAACTTAATTAATTAATATATATATTTTGTAAACATTTTCTTTGAAAATCAATTGTACTTAAGGGCATGTCAATTTAAAATTTTATTATTTAAGGGCGTATAATCTTTTGTATTTTTAATTTAAAATAATATTTTAATAAACAAATTGTTTATTTAGCGAATTGTATTTGTTTGGCATTTCCTGTGAATAGCTAATTCAGGTGTTTCTTGAAAAACTTTCCAAAATAAGGTAAGGCTACAGTTTATTATCCTTAGAAGGATTTATCATCTTTGTTTCTCCCTTATGTATGTACCACCCCATTTTTGACTCAGTACGCTTTCCGTTTGTTTGTTCCCTTTGAGGATGGTACAGAATCATAAAATCCAGACAAACTTGTTTTAAATAGAATTTCTGGACACCATTAGATTCTTCAATATTTGCACTTTTTAAAACTGCCAACTAATCATTCGTCACTCTCATATTTTCTTAGAGTATTTCTAGAAACCCTTGAAATTAGACAGTTTTCTACCAATAAATAAGCTATTTTTAATTGACATAATTATGATGTAAAATCAGAGATATTTGTTTAAAGTTCTTTATATCGATGTAAAGAGGAAATTCTATACTCTCGATTGATATAAGTTAAACCTTATTTTTAGTGTTAGGAGGCTATTAGATTTTGTTCATGAAATATAGTTATCCTACAGTCAGCTAAAGCACCCAGAACTTGTTTGACCGTTAGAAAATACAATATTTTAGAATAGGACAAAATTTCAATCTTCCGTATGGGTTGCGTGAGTGAGAGTGAAGTATATATTCTTAATTCCATTTTCAAAATACTATACTGTATGTGTGCCTTTGTTAGTGGTCTTGTAGTAGAAACATTAAAACGGTTGTTTTGTGAAAAAAAATTGAAATTTATTTTATTTAATTATTACCAATAATTCCTTTACATGTATAAATACATAAAGGACCCCCCCCCCCCCGTACATAGGTTGGTCCCTAAATTAAAGATAAAAAAAAAGAAGAAATTAAATTGAGCTAGAAATCACGCCCAATAATAGTAAGTAATAGTATAATACAATATAATATAACAATAATAATAGTTTAATTGAAATTGATGTATATTGTTTTTATTATAAAGTGTACCTAGATTATCTCACTTGACAAATAATTTATTAAAAAAAAAAAGCTTTCTCTCATACACATTCAGTTTATTTAATCTATGCTAAATCCACTTATTTTCCTATTAATTTTCTTTTTTTAAACATTTACACTACAAGATAGCGATTTTAACTCATTTGGCAGTTCATTGAAATACTTCGCTGCATAGTAAACGTAGCTTCTCTGCCCAATGGTTAGAGAGTGTTTTGGTAGGGAAATATTCTTAAACCTAGTATTTCTTGGCTTGCTTAGAAATTGATATATTATATTTTTATACACTTTTATTTACAACTAAATTACAAAACTTTTGTATATTTTGAAAAAAATTACAAACATTTAAGGTTTTTATGTAGACTTGAAGTTCGATTTTATTTTCTTCAATTGAACATTCTTTTAATTCCTGAGCTAATAACTTTTACAATTTACACCAATGATTTTTTTTTTATACATATATTCTTTGGACTTTTTTTTATAAAAAAGCTATGGAACTTTTTGGATTCGAATACAATTACTATTTTTTATAATTTTTAGGAAATATGCTTGCAAAATCTCCAAAATATTTAACATTGGCAGTTAGAGGGGTTAATTATTAATTTATTGAGTTTTTTATTTGTAGGTGTGTGCTATTATTACTAAACATATTATTTAATAAATTAAAAGTGAGTGTAGAATTATTTTTAAAGATAAGCGGTATAATGAAGAATCATAGGAGTGGTATTCATAAAATTAAACGTAATTTGTTTTAATGGTAAGGTTATCATTTATATTAAGAAGCAATTTTACGAAACTTTGATTTATAATCAGTTTGAAATTTAGAAACTGCCGTTTAAACACCACCAATAATACCCAAATATTTTTTGTCAGACTAATAGTTCACTTGAGCTTTGATTTAAACTTCTCCTCCCGATCTGGGATTCCCCACACCTCTTCGCGTCTTACACTATCCAGGCTTCACGAAGAAACGCACGAGCTCTACCACTTATTTTTATTGACAAGTAAGTAAACAGTACGTAATGTGACATTTTTGCTGCTGTGGCAACACTTAACAATTACCACTGAATACACCGTATAAGGTACAGTTATTCATACCATGAAAGGAATTGGACAGGAATAGGAAAGGAATCTCACGGACGTGAATTTTGGTGGGGTGGCTACCGGTGACTACATATACCAGGAAAGGAACAGTAATGTATTCTGGCATGGCGATGCGCGCCGCTGACACTGTCAGACCACTCCCGCTGCGCCGGCCGGCGTGGAGTCGTTTTTGTTTCCGCCCCATAGGCTACAAATAATTTTAAAAAATCATTGCAAATTCAAATGCATTAATTAGGAAAAAGAAGATTGTTAGAAAAATGATAAAAATGTAAAAAGTCAGCAACCTAATTTTCACATTTATGTATTGTCCTAAAAATGTGTATCAGGCTACTTTAGTTAAATGGCTTCTAACTTTTCTTTTATGTAATGATTCATTAACATTTTCGGCATTGTGGTGTAATCCAATTGTGAAATACTTCTTAAACGATGCTTTCATTGACATAATAATATGATTTTACTATGAATTATATTATAACTTTTACTATGAATTGTAGGTACCAAATATAGGTACAACAAATCGATATTTTACTATTTTATATTTGCTTATATATAATATGCAGCTTTCAATATTTTCCCGAAAACTTTGCTAAATTACACCCTCCCCCCCTTTATTTTGAAAGTAATAGCCTACAAATTTGAAGACACAAAAAACAGTGCTGGTACACTCATAAACATGACAGGCTAAGTATATAGCAAAAGAAAGTATATTAGGTTTTCCACTACGTTGTATGCTTAGTATGTGTTGTGAGCAATCACATTTTACCTTTAAATAAAATATATTGACATTTTACCCACCAAAACAGTAATTTCGGCCTAATGAGCGTATTTTTAAACGAATTTCAATAATATCTCAGAATTTGTTAGAACTTAGTAAATCTGTAGTAATAATATTGCACAGTGTGTGTTGTAGGTTTAAGGAGGGGCGAGAAAAATTGGTTTTAAATTTCACTAAAAAAAACAAAATTTTGTATAATTTTATACTTTTGTGAATTTTGTAGATTGATAATTATAGACGACTGATAGACAAATAATTTGATATTTTGTTTTTCTCTCTACGATGTTTCGTTGCCTTAATAATATAAGGCTCTAAAATATATTGACATTTTACCCGCCAAAACAGTTCTTTCCGCCTAATTTCAATAATATTTCAGAATTTGTTAGAACTTAGTAAATTTGTTTAGTATTGTAAGCTTTCCAACAGTCTTTAAATGAGTGGCCTCCCCGTTAACCGATTAGTACCGAAATATCTGTGCAAATTCATGATTTTTTAGGCTTTTTAAGCTTAAATATATGAAATAAAAATGTAAGTATACCCATAGTTTTATTCAAATCTTCACTCTTAACATCATATCTATTTGTAAAACAATATACAGAAATTACTTAGAAAATCAATAATTTGTTTATTTATAGCTACGAAAGTCCTAATCGGTTACCATTTGGTCCCAGTAAAGTAAGCGAGGAATCAATGATGGCGAGTGGATTTCGGAGACTCATCCGGATGTTGATTAGTTTACTCAAAGTACGTTGCCTATGGAAATGACAGTCTTAACGATTTATGACTACAATTAGCGGCATGTCTGTGTTTTTAAGAAAACTAGAAGGTTTATCACTTTTCTATCTGTCAACCAAGTAACAACTGTGCTGCCACAAAATTTTTATCAGGAAAAAATATAAAATTTTAGGTAAATAATGTTCATTTTGTTTCTTACACCAACAATTTAGATTTTCTTGAGGTCGTGTAATGATAAACTGATTTGTATAAATTAAGATTTGTTCTTCGTTATTTAAAAAATTTAAAACCTCTAATACAATTTTTATTTCTGAGGAGGTCTCATATAGTTGTCAATGGTATTTAAAATATCCTTTTCGACAATCGTATTATATTAATTATAGTTTAAATTAGGCTTTTTTTCTGCCTTTTTGGAAACATATTTTGTGTTTTTATAAACTAGGCTAATGGCTAAAATTATGTCCGCCCATCTTCGTCTAGTCTAGGGTGCTCGTCGGTCGTTTGTTAGTGGTCAGTTTTCCCGGGAACTGAGATTTGCTAATTGTATATTCATTGCATCACCATCACCAGTAAATGAGGGTAGTTGGCAGATTTTCTGTACTACGTGGGCATGCAGAACAATATTTTCCTCTAACCAAGCCGAGGAAGGGTTTTGATGGTAGCAATAATTAATTAGATTAAAATATTTAATACAATACATCACTTTTATTTTTCTAAAGATTTTCCAGCCAAGGGGCGCACCGGTGTTCCGGTGGGCCAGGCCAGGCCTGAAGGCCGTTATATACTAGCTAGTAGTCATATCTTATTAAAGTCTTAAAAGGTTTCTTGAACACCCAGGAAAATGGCTGCCCTAGTCTTTTAAACTGAACATGTAGTAATTAAATATTACACAAGGTGAATAAATAATATAATACCAATTTATTATACAGAAAAAAGTTATTGGAAAGTTTTGTAAAACTTATGGTAACATTTTTAGTTTACTTTGTAAGTTTGTTTAGTTCCCGTAACATGTGCAGTAATTGTCAAAAAAGTAAAAGTAAAATACTAAACTTAAAGTGATGTCCTCAGATACACCGTGTACAACGCACTCGAAACACGCTAACTAGGTAACATAGCTCGTTCCAGACGCACTATCGGTTATTTAGAGATTGAAGAAACTTGGCAGCAATGGATACAACTTGGCAATAATGGATACAACAGGAAGCAGGAAGAAGTAAATAGACGCATTCAGTCCTCAGATAATGCATACAAAATAATATTCATAACACACTTGTGTGTTTAAAAATGACGAACGGGCGACCTCGGATACTGCGAGAAAGGTGGTCGAACAAACACGGTGTGTTTTCGCCACGACTGCAGCGCGCCAAATGGTCAAACGCTGAACTACAGATTCGACGTAGGGAGGCATCTGAGGACATTAAAAGGAAATGGGTTTTTTGCATGAGGCAACCTGAAAAGGGAAGTTATAGAATAATCTAATGAAATTTGTATCCGAGGACACTAAAAATGTCCTCGGATGCAAAAATGTCCTCGGATACACGGTGAAAACTCAACCCAATGTCCTCGTATACACCACCTGCCACACGCACACAGACAAACAGACACACACACAGACATCACTCCGAAAACCACTTTTTTAGGTTCAGGGGGGCCCAAAACGGATATTTCCACCAAAAACTCAAACTCGAAAATTTTGACGAATACAATACTTTCTCCATATACTATGGTATAGGGGGAGAAAGTAAAAAAAGGAAGGGCATTATGAGTGAAGATATACAAGCTGGTTTCTTTGGAGTTCAAACAAGGAGTTTAAATTAAAGAAAGGCACACAGCTAAGTTCATTTAGCCATACAGAAATACTTTTTTCCCAGAAAATTATGAAAGATTTCTAAGAAAATATAATTAAAAACACTTTTAAAAATTGATAGTTGCTTAAAATTTCCTTTTATGTAGGTTTGACACCGGCAGCCGAATAGTCGAGATATACACCTGTTCGACTTGACAACACTGCCGGCAGCTAAATGTACCCATACCAAACATATATGGCAGCCAAAAGGGACCTATATACACGCTGCGCCGAATAGCCGCAATCTTGCTGCTGCCAAATAGCACCAATATTGAAACATGATCTTAAAGGAGTCATAAATTAATAAAAATTTAATACAGTGATCCGTAGAAGGTCACAATCAATTTAGCAAGTTAAAACATGGATATACTCTTCTCTAAAGGGTGGCAGCCAAATAGCTTACTTTTTGACGGCCGCCAAATAGATAGGTGTATTTATATATATATATACATATATATATATGTATATATATGTATATATTAGGGCCTACATTGGAAGGATGCCGGACCCGAAAAACTGAAAAGACTACACAGTATGTAAACTCAGAAAATAATCAAATGTAACCTTACCTTTTATGACACCAAACTCTCGGAAAAAATGGCTGAGTTATCCATTTACAAAGACAAGGTAGTCTATTAAAACGTCATGTAAGTAACAACTTGTTTGTTTATTAATCAATAAACAATTATTCAATTGTATAACAAATAATTTGTTATAAAAATGTTACATGCCTTTAAGTAAAAAAAATATTAAAAATTGATACGCCCTTAGTTAAAAAAATTGCAATTTATTTATGAAGGAAACCCCACCCTGAAGTAATAACAAACCCACCCTTTCGTATAAGTTAAAGTTAATCAAAATTTACAAAATACAAAACTTTTAAAGACAAAAACAAAGTTTACATTTTTTGTAACCTTTTAGTTACAGAAGACACCATTTGCACAAGCAAAGATAATATCAAATCTTAAATTAACAGACAAAATATTTATGTGTATTGATAATTGTATACTCTTGTATACAACGTTGGCCAACTTATATGTAATCAAATTTAAAAAAAATACATTTGAAGATTAAACAAATATAAATAAATACGTTAGATTCCAAGTATTTGTGACGTCACCATATAATAATAAACAAAAGACAAATTAATTTAATTTAGAAAATAGCCCGTTGGGGTCTGTTAAATACAAAAAATGCTATAGCTTTTCCCATCCAAATTATTTAATTAAAAATTTAGTTATGTTTTAACAAATACATTTAAATACAAATGTTGAAATTTAACTTCAAACCAACAAATAAACAGCTTAAAGGTACACAGTTATTTAAGTTAAATTTTTGAAGTAATATGATAGTTTTGTAAATATGGCACCATTGGAAAAGTTTACAAATGCATAGGCCTTTCTGGAAAAATTTATGACTCAGACTTCGTTTGTGTAAAACCAATTAATTGTTCATAAATAGGCCCTTTTGTTGTAGATAGTTTTTAATGCATTTTAAATATTAATTAGGTCACCACATGTTATACTTCCGCAAACTTTAAAACTTAAGTAGGCCTTTTAAGAAATGTATGATTGTAACTTGTTAGAAAAACAAAATAGGCAATTTTTTGTATGTTACACTTCCGCAAACTTTAAAGCTTAAGTAGGCCTTTTAAGAAATTTATGATTGTTAGAAAAACAATGTTCATAAATAGGCCTTTTGATCTGTGAAGTTTTCTTTCTTTTTTTCTTTTTTATATTAAGTTAAATTGATATAAAAGATCTAGGTGAAACTGGGTTAAACCAGGGTAAATCTGGGTGAAACTGGGCCCAGTTAAACACTGCATTGAAACAAAAATTATTAATGCTTTGCCACATGTTTAAATGCACAAGTCAGAACATTTTATACTTGTTCATGCAACAACATTTAGTTTGATCGTGCATGTTTCACTTGGTTAGGCTTGCATTAACTAGCACATTAAAACTTTGGTTTTTGGACATGTTATACACTTTAATTAAAACTGAATTTATACCAATAAATGTTTATATTGAATTTTAAAAACGTGAGATAGACAGACAGACAGATAGACACACAGACGAAATGCAGAACGGTTGAACTAAAACGGAGACCTCGCTTCCGCTCGGTCAATGAGTTTCATTAAAATGGATAACTAAAAATCTTATTGTACCAGCTATTTTAGAATCTTTACAAAACGTATATTTAATTTGAAATAAAAAAACTAACGACAAATTTATTTAAATTATAAGCTTTGATTAGTGCTATAAATTTCATCAAAATCGATTAATAATTGAAAAATAAAAAAATATATACTTTTTACAATTCTTTTTGTTAATTTTTGAAAATCAGGTGACTAAATGTTTTTATACATCCATCTTGGATTGTTGACGGAGTAAAAACAAGATAATTAACCTACTAAATGTTATTCATAAATGTTTTTGTATAAATAATAAGGAAATATGTAGCTAACCTACACGTACTGCTTGATTTGAATACAGTATTGCGGTCCGTCGCTATAATTGTCTCAGGTATTGTATTCAACTATTTCTCATCGCTCGAGTGCAAAGTCCAAATCAAACTTCGACTATCAGTTTAATTAATTATTATCAACCATTGCAGTACGCGTGGGTTTGTTGTATAGGTTGTTTCCTTATCGCGAAGAAACTACTTTTATTTTGACTAACTATCGTGTGTGTTCATGAAATGTGTTGTTGTATTAATTATTTTGGACGGCTGTGCAATTTAGGATACATCTCATTTAGTCAATGTTTAAGTAAATGTTTCAACTAAGTTTTAGGTTAACATCCATTTAAGAGATACAATGGTGTTATGTAGGAACAAATACAAAGTAAAGCCAAACTCCTAGTTTGCCGAAGAACAAAAATTCCGTTTCTGTACAGAAAATTTTTGTGTGGGAATACAAATTTATATCTTTAAGGCTACTAAACAAATATTACAGACGTGAAGCAGTTGGTATGTTTGGTTGTTTCAGGTAATCTCACAAACTGATGAATACATTTTTGTATTGCAGTAAATTGTTTAATGTTTTCTGTAAGTAAACACTATCGGAAATATAAGTTAGGTAAACATATCGCTGAAACTAATAAATGTATTTTGCCATATTAATCTTGGTGAATACTATGCAAGTTAATAAAACCAACTTAACCTAATATTTAAAATTACAATTTCTTACTAGTCTTTTAGCCAAGTTTACTTAACTGACTACATGGGCGTAAATGTATTTTTTCAGTGTCTCCGTTGGATAAAAACTTAAAATTATATTTTTAATTGTGTAGGTCCTTATTGCCTGTCATTACTTAAGTTTGATTGCTTTGTCAAATTGTCCGTGTTGTAATTTGAAGCCTTGTTTTCGGAATGTTCTTCCTTCGTCATTACCTAGTACATTTCTGTTCAGCTTTATTTGGTTTATTATTGTTGTTTTATTTTAGATAAATCGGTTTATTGTTGTGTGGTCATATCCATTTGAGATTGTTTTCATTTGAGTTTGGTACTAAATGAGCACATAAACCCATGTAACTTGCCCTTGTGAAGCAGGAAAGTTAAAATTAGTTAGCAGTGAAAGATTTTTCCAGTCAGGTTCTGCCGTTTCTGAGGTTAGACTAAACATGGAAACAAAATTTACTTTTTATTATAATGTTAGGATATATTTTTCCATATTTTGTACATTTTGGTTTAGAGAACACAATTTAAACCTACTTTCATAATTTTTAGTATTTAAATATTTAACACTAAACACAATTGTTTAACCTTTTAAAACTTGCTCAAGTATAAAGTCTGTCGAAGTGGAAAATCCAGACCAATTTTCAGACCAATAGACTCAGAAGTTTTTCTTTCTAATAAATAGTAAAGCCGCGTTTACACTATGTAGCAAAATATGCTTTATAACTTTTGCTATATTTAGCAATGTTACATGTAGCAAAAGCTATATTGATCAGTTTTCCAAAATTGACCAATGTTACATGCAGAAAAAAATAAAGCAGCAGAGTAGTTACATAGAAGATGTCGAGGAGGAAGGATCAGTTGCTAGTGGCAGCAATTACAGTATTTTTTGCAGCTCGGAGAAGAAAATGAAGGTTCTGGGTTCGGCCATCGCTACAAGCCAGGCAAAAGTACAGTAAGAGTGACTTGTTAAACGACTTGAATACTGATGATTATGACGTATAACACTCATTGTGTTATGAAATAAGATGTGAAGGTAGTTTCAAAAAATTTTTACGGATGACGAGTGAAGATTTTGAGTATCTTGTGTGTGTGATTAACATAAGAATTGAGAAAAAGAACACAACATTCAGGAAAGTTGGCTGTGCGCGAAAAGTTGGCTTGTACTTGATATTTCTGGCTAGTGGAGATTCATATCAGAATCTAAGTTATTTGTTCAAATTTTCAAATTATGCCATTTCGAAGTTCCATTCCAATTCTTCTACCTCTTTGTATCCAATGAGTTGGGTTTTGTCCTTAAAAAAATAAGCTTTTAAATTCGAACCACTTTACGTAGCCTGGCCCTC
>JAGFPH010024303.1:410-11442 GCA_018207615.1 Philaenus spumarius
TTTTTTTTTTTATTCTAATTATATAAAGTGATAATACGACGAAATATTATAATTATACAAATATTATAATCATACTGTTATCGGCAAAATATGTGAAGTGACTTTAAAGGGGTAAATATTGTCTAGCTATGAACTCAGTTCTGGTATGGATAAAGTTTTCTTCAAGACAGCCTCGCAGGTAGACGCGGAGGGATTAGGGGCTGGGACCTCGCGCAGACTACGACTTTACGACTGAGTCGCTAATGAGATTCGGCAACGTCGTGCTGTCGTAGCCCTGCAAATATTTTTATTGCCCCCCAAGGGTTCCAGGTAGCATTCAGTCGTGTTGTCATACAACCCCTGCAACTAAGGCCTACTGGACTTTCTTGATGGTTCTGTGTTCATTCCAAACAGCATCATTCTTTTGTGATTTAAGCATCAGATCATACGAGATATTTCCAAAGGCTTCCAGGATGCCCAGAAAAGACCCTAGTGATAT
Organism: Philaenus spumarius; assembly: GCA_018207615.1. Classification (NCBI taxonomy): domain Eukaryota; kingdom Metazoa; phylum Arthropoda; class Insecta; order Hemiptera; family Aphrophoridae; genus Philaenus; species Philaenus spumarius. Next base: position 889 of record JAGFPH010024303.1, read on the forward strand.
CTCAATTTTATTCTCCGGACTGTCTAATGGGATTTCGGATTATTTGCCTGACTGATACGCATGCTGAATGCTATAAAGTACCTATATCAATCCACCAACAGATATTGTTTTCAGGCATTACTTCAGACAAGTTCAGGAATTAGAAAAATACGATTTACATGATAAATTGTCTTCACTGTAATATGTTCCTAAGTCATGAAACACCATTTTGAACGTCAAAACATCACAATAGCGATAGCCTAGCAAACGGTAGGAGAGAACAATTCAGACTGGTTTCTTACAAGAAGCAAGTTGTGTGTTCTGATCCGCATTTAAATAAGACAAGCTTATTCTCTAAATAGTATATGATCTAGTAAAAGCTTTGGACTGTTATCATCTCCAGTTAGCTTATGTAGGACTGAACGTTTTTTCTGAAAAACTATTTCCTTCACTTTAGCATATACTGTTTATAAGGGTTCTTATCACTTACAATACCATTTATCTTAGATTTTCTAAACTTGTTTGCTGAATATTAATAATTATTATTGAATCTTTGTCGGCGTTTTTTGTAGTTGCTCATATTTTCATATCGTTTGTTGAAATTACTCATTTTTAAGTTTGAAATAAATTATGAAATATTAAATTTTATCTAAATTGCTAACTTTATAGAATGGTATACATAGGTTCAACTACATTTTGGAATTTAATATACAAATAGGCCTAATCATTGTTCAAATTTTAATAGTTAAACTTCTAATTCAAACTAAAAAAGCTGACAATACTTTTCAGGAAATAATAAACCAGAAACTGCATTCAAATTACGAAGATCTTTAAGCCTTTCTGCACCAAATCGAGACAGAGTATAACTGCATTGCCGAGCTTATAGCATTTAATTAATTACTTCAAGGTGGATTTACTCCAGTGGAATAAGATTATCATTGACATAGTCTTAAATCCATTTATGAAATCACCAATGGAGTTCAGGTAAGCAAATTTATAAAGAACTATTGTTAACTGGGTATTATAATTTTTTTTTAAATAAGAGGGGCATGGATATTATGTAAATTTGATGAAATGTTTTAAGTTATATAAGGGATGAATAAGTTTATGAATACGGATTTATTTGAAAAATATTAAATTTTTGTTTATTGTTTTCCGTTTTAAAGGTATTCGGCACCAGTAATTTGTTTTGATTTTATAACTAAAAACCAGAGTTGGAAGTGAGTTTACGTGGTAATATGTTATGTATATAGTACTGTATATATAATACTTTGCGTGAGGGGAAACAAAAGTTTTAAGAATACAAAAAACAATGCTCAAAATTATCTTTTAATGGTTTATTAAGTTTAAAAAGGCATGCATTGATTGAGATCTCAATAATAGTTTGTTTTATAACTGTTAAATTTGTTACACAAAAATACCACAAAAACCCCTGCGTGCTCCGCACGCCAGCCTTGTTGGTACCTTTTACACACTTAATTATGCTATGTTTTTTTTATAATAAATGTGTAGGATTAATAATAACCAGAAAGCTAATATGGTAAATAATGTTAAATGTTCAAATCAAATTATGTCGCATATTTTATGACAGCAGTTGTAATAAAGGTTAAAATAACCAGCAAGGTCTACACTTTAATAAAAACCTAACCTAAAAGTTAGAAATACAAATAATGGCTTCAAAGTTTGAAATCAGCTCTTAATGGAAATATTAGAGCAAATAGCTGTTTTATCTGTTATTTTATTCAATTGGTTAATATGGTAATAAAATGTAAATACATTTGTTGATTCATCAGTCTGGGCCTAACCTAAGAATTTTCCGACTAAATTTACAAATATTGAAATAAAAAATATTTTCATCAAAATGAATTATATCCTATGTTACTCAGGGATAGTTTAGCTTTTTATTAGTCAAATGTTTTTTTATTCGGTTCAGTAGTTCCAGAGATGGCTCAATACATACAAAACAACAATCCTCTTTATAATATTAGTATATATTCAGTACAGTATTTACAAATAAAAAAATTATTAAAAAACAATTTCACACATAACCGTTACACACCATTATAAGATCGAATAGTATTGTAATAACATTTCGTATTTGATTTATTAACATTCATAAAATATATACGATCCTATTAAAAAATTCACATAGACAAAACAAATACGCTTACATATTCAATGTTTATAAAGCATTACAAATAGAAAAGTAGTTTTCATGAAACCTTGTTTATTTAGAAACCTCTGCGATTTGAACGAGCTTGCATAAAACTAAACAAAAATGGTAAAGCGTGTTGAACGGTTGCAAACGTAACTTGTGCAAAAGGTATGAATGTAGAGGAGTGATGTACCGTATTTTACTTTCCAAGGACTAATAATGAGTTTATTTTAATTAAGTAGTTTTATTGAAAGAAATTTAGTTTACTTTAAAATTAGGTTAGTTGAGCGATTGATCGCATCCCTCTAATATGTAAAACATCCTGTCATTCTCTACAAAAGTCTGACCCTTCTGCGCATGCGTCAGGATCCCCTACCACGTTCAAGTGTCTGTGTTCTAATCATTCGTCAGTTCCGTGAAAATATCAGCGTTTACAATAATCTATTCGCATTTGCTACACCACGAAAGAAGCGAACTGGCGACGGAGCCTTTTAGTATTATTAAAACAAATCAATAATAATATTTATAGTTTCAATTATAAGTATAATATGCATGAAAGGAGAGAAAATCAAAACACATCACAAAACAATCTGGGCCACCATTAGAGAAATGTTGATGCATAAAATTTCTACTGTTTTTAGTCTAGATAACTGACTATAGTTTTACATCCTCGTCAATATTATTTGTAAATTTTATGACTAGATATACTTTTGTACCTACAATAGTGTAAACATTTTATTTTTTAAATATATTATCCATTTCTTTTTTTTTGAATGACAGTTTATCCAATACGTACTGACAATAGACAGTGCATAAAATATATTCAATTTGAATGAAAATGTACTACAATGAGATAATAAACTTCAAAATATAAAATATTTCTAAAGAGGTTATTGTATAAATAATACAATGTAATGAGTTATACATTTTGTAATACAATTAAATATAAATTTCTCTCCATTGCATAAAAATTCCTGTAATTCGCGCAAAATCCTGCAACTCTAGTTCAATTAACAGATCACCGCTATCCCATAATAGCGTCAGCGACCTAAACAATCGTAATTTCTATAAAAATATAAGAGTAAACGAGAACAATTTTATTCGTCGGGGGGGGGGGGGGGGGGGGCCAAACCAGCAGGGGGTGGAGTCCTGTAATGTTTCATTTTTTTTTAAACTCACAATTTACATGATCTGTAACAATTTTAAGTGTTTCAATATTTTTACTACATTAAAGCTACTAAAGTGAAAAAATATACATTTAATAAAACATCTTAATAAAATGAATTACAAATAAATAAGTTACAGTATATATTCACCAACCATTTGTCATCTTGAAGAAGACAAACTCACCAACTGAAAGTTAAAGAAACAAAACATCATCCACGTTCAAGACAACTTCACAATGAAGGTAGAAAATGCCATGTTACAGTGAGAAGTGTGAATAGTGAGCGGTCTGATCCCCAAACAAATCTTTCAGACAATGTTTTAGTGAGACTGTTATTAAAAAGACAGAGTTCAAGGAATTTCAAAAGCTAATAATTGGAGATAATAATATACCACGACTACTGTTTGCATTAAATGAAGATGAACCAGAGAGGCGAGTGTTGTGAATGCTTCCGGGGCATGTGGGTAGCAAATGAAAGGTTTGGTCAGATGAAGCAACCTTTTAACGTATTGGAACATGTAACAGGAATAAATGCGTTTTCTGGGCTAACGAAAATCCACACAGTTGAAGAAAAGCCAGAAAATTAACCAGGCTTCAAAGTACAGTGTGGACTATCTTCAATGGATAAAGTTGGACCACTTTTCTTTTTAAAGGAAACAGTCACCGGTGAAGCCTATTTACAAATGCTATAAATCAAGACTATTCCTGCTTTACGGAACCTTTATAAGATTGAAGAAATGTACTTTTAACAAGTAGGGCTCCACCGTACTAGTGGCATGACAAGAGGGTATTCCATGACAACACTTCTCCTCAGGAAAGTGCATCAGAATACTCGGCGTGATCTCCAGACCTAACACCCATGGACTTAAGTAAACGAGAAAGCAGCCGGAAACGCAACCGCTTCTCACTGAATCCCTATCTAAACAGTGCAATTTCTTGCAGCTGAACGCTTTTACATTGCCTCATTTCAAACCATTTTATAAGTTTATCTTTTGTAATTGAGTGTTTAAAAAAAACTGAATATTCTTTATAAAATTTCGGATCCGGTTTGCAAATTATTTTTCATTATTAATTTTTTATTGTGTTAGGAAAAAAATTCAAACTTTGTACTTACAAAATGTCAATTACACAACAAATCAAAAGCATTAAAAAAAAAAAACTAAATTGCAAAACGGATGCGTATTGTGACTGTGCTTAAAATGAGACCTTGCAAACAATTTTATGATAAAAAAATAAACGAAATAAATTGTTTGAAATTTAACATTGCTCTTATGGGATAAAAATCCAAGATGGCCGCCACTACAGCAGACCCTTAAGACACTTTTTACTCCACAAAACCAAGGGTACTGGAACATATAAAACGGCCGAACAAAAATGCTTTTGACGTGATCCCTTTATACACAGCACAATTACTTTGCCATTTTGTATTTGAACATTTATAAGATTAAACTTCAAAACAACACAAGTATCATGTATCTAAATTGTATCGTTATTTAAATATTCAAAATGTGTATAAATTTGTTTGAGGCAATCTATATTGCTCAAATAACTAAGAAATAAAATAGTATTATTATTTTTTTAACAAATGAATGGAAAGGAACTCAAGATTTTTTTGTTTGTTTTTTTTAGCAACTATTTGTTATCTAACTACAATTTATAAATCTTAAATGATAAACAGAAATTTGTCCCCCTTATGAACAAAGGGATTGATCAGTTTCTAGGTTGATATTTCAATAAAAAGCTGTGATCTGTCACATCCAGATATAAATGTGTCATTTTCTCAATAGCTTTTTATTATACTCCCGAAGAAAAAGTTAGTAAATTAAAATAAAAAACGATACATATTTTAAATGGGAAAGTAGAAATTTTAATGCGATTTTTATGAACCCAATTTATGATATACAGAGTGGAACAAAGTTAGTGTTAAAAACTTCGGGAAATGGTTCTATGGGTCAAAATAAATAGAAAATGAAGAATAATATTTTTTCGAAAAACGCTTCATTTTCCAAATATCCGCCATTTTGATTCTTTTACTAAATAATTAATATCTAGAGAACGGTTTAACCGTTTGAGTTCAAACTTGGCATGAAGTTTAACCTAACAAAGATCTACCTTAACCCTACAATGCATGAATAAAAAAAAAATAATAAAATAATTATTTTCCTTTGTAAATACGTATATAGAATACAGGAAAAATAATAAAAAAAATTAAAACTTATTAATAAATATTTTATTATTATTTTTAATAGTGTTGCCAATTGGCAACTGTATGCAGTAATTAACTACTGAACATCAATTTATTAAAATGTAACATAATATTGGTTTTGCTATGTTATTTGAATGATTGTTATGTTTTTTGTAATTGAAAAAGGAAAATACAATTAAACATAATATTTCAAAACAGAAAACTTAATAATAATGTTTAACATAATATATTATAAAAATAAAAAACCGAAAATATTAGATACCATATCAAGAATTAGTAGGCTAGGCCTACATAATAAAACAAATTGTATAGAATGTTGCTATGGTTTCTTCACTGAAAACAATATAAAAAAATGTATTATTAATAAAAGAGTTTAGGTTATTTCAAAATAGTTAATTTTGAAAATATTTGTAACAAATACTAGCCTACTTAAAAAAACTAAATAACCTAAAGATTTGAAACATTATGATAAGTTTTAAAACAGTTGTTTCTTGCATTGAAACACAAATACACAGAACACTTTGAATACCGGTACTTTACTCTTGTAAATCCTTTGCACATTGGAATTTTACACTTCTGCTTCTTCGTAATATGTTCAGGCCAATGGTCATATTTGTCCATCCGTACATCAACTGGAGTGCTATTGGAAGATTTCAGTCGTTTATTTGGGGATGTGTTACTGGAAGAAGGTCGACCTCTAGTTGGTGTAGTATTTTTTCCAATTTTACAAAAAGTACTTCTGAAATTTCAAGCCTAAAGGCAAATAATGACATCGGTTTACTTTTGTTTTTTTTGCTATACAAAACCCTTTTGTACAAGAGCCATGAGTTGATGACTGTTATTTCAATTAGGTGATAGAATAGTCGGAGGTACCATTTTCTTGTCCTCATAACAATTCGCCCTCGCCCTATTAGACTATTCATTAACTCCACTCCTCCCATGTGTTTGTTATAAGTAGTTATTACATTTGGGCAGGTCACCTTTTCATGCGTTTTTGTCTTTCTATTATATCGTACAACTTCTTTTGTGGGATAAGTACCGGCAAATGAAGACAACATAGTGACGATTTTATTATCTCTCCAAGCCAAGTTAGAAACCTCAGTTCCATCAACACTACCAACAAACTCTACACTTGTTCCTCTTGGTTGTTTTTTCATTGTTGCTGTTGTGAAGTAATTTGTTTAATGAGAGCACTAGAATGTAGGCCTACACTAGTAGATGGTTCACTAGGCCTATCCCTCACCTGTATGTTTGTTGTTGCTGCACCTTCAGCTAATTGTTCATTTAGGCCTACTTGTAAGTTACAGTCTGTATTGTCTATTAAATCAAGTTCATTAAATAATATATTATTATCAAAACAGGGATATACTTCATCATCATCTTCATCACTACATTCACTTCCACTAGGAATGTCTTCAAAAATATTTTCTTCATGTAGTTGTTGCAAACTTCCATCTCTACCAATGAAATATACACCATCTTCTATTTTATCCATGATTACTTATTGAATTTAAACTTATAAACTTGTTTTAAACAACAAAGACAAGTATTAAAAACGCACTTCTGTACAACACACTATTTAGAAAAAGCCAACTTGTTCTGGAACACAAACATAACCTGCAAGGATAACCACAGTCAACAACCATATGACTACATTGACTGAATGCATAGAGTAGCCAAATGGCAACCAACTTATTTTCGATCTAATATTATATGGAAAAAAAGGTTTTGTAATAAATATAATATGATTGTTACAGTAGTATATGTTATAATACAGTCAATATTTTTATCAATGTATATTTTGAAGATTTTAGACAAGAAAATGATCATACAATATGGTTATTTTGGTATGTCATAGAAGTACAAACCCAAGTCATTTTGAAGGCACAGAAAGTAAACGCTAATGCGATCTAGTGGCCAAACTATACACTATCGACTAAATAAAGATTATATGTGTTGCATGAAGTATTAAAATGGCTAATTTTAGTCTGCATTTGCCGGTAAAAAGGAAATAAACAGCTGGTAGCCATTTGGCAACCTGATGCATTGTAGGGTTAAGACAAATAAACGATTATATCCAATCATGAGCTTTAAAATGATGGCTGTTAGAAAATGTCAGAAATAGATTACTCAAAAACCGTAAATTTTAACAAAATATTTCATGGTTCCTTTTTTGTAGCCCTTTTAATTCCCTATCGGATGATTTAACTTTCAAAACAATCGGATGAAGAATAGTAGTTAAGTTAAAGATAATGACAGCAAATATGCATACTGTATAATATTGTAGTATTTACTGTGTTGGTATATGATTGTGTCACACATAATTGTGTCACACATAAACCTTCAGTCCATTCGAAATAAACTTGGTCAACTTGAGATTGTCCTTGACAGTAAACCTGCAGACATTTTGTGTATAAACGAACACTGGCTAGCAGAAGAGGAGATTCCCTTCTATGTACCGACTGAAAAAAAAAAAAAAAAAAAAAAAAAAAAAAAAAACTCATGGACTCATGGTGGAGCCGCCATTTATGTTAAAAATAATATTAAGTTTGAAAAAATTGATATAACTAAGATGAGTGTAAACTTCTTATGTGAGGCTGCTGCTGTCAAGGTATCTGACTTTGACCTTGTTATTGTCTCAGTATATCGTACACCCACCTCAAATGTAGAGCTCTTCTTCCAAAATCTAGAAAAACTATTAAATTATTTAATGGGGATTAAATTTAGATACTTTGTACTTGCGGGGGATTTCAATGTGGATGTTCTGGACAAGAAGAAGTCTGAATCTCTGGATTTCTTAAATTTGCTTAGATCACTAGACTTATATTGTACAAATAACAAACCAACCAGAAATGAAGCATGTTTGGATAACTTAGCAACTAACATACGATCTGAATGTTATAACTGCTCTCTTTTAGATCAAGATATCCTTTCAGATCATGCTGGTGTATGGACTGAATTTGAATTAGATCTTGTGAACAGTGTGAAACTTGACAGCAGTAAGTCAGATAATATTATTAAAAAGCGTCTGACCACATTACCTAGATTGGATAGTTTTAAGATTAGCTTGTCATGTTTGGATTGGTCACAGTTGTTTAGTATTGGTGATGTAAACAAAGCTTTTGAGTATTTTCTTTGTATTTTAATATTTTACTTTGATTTAAATTGTCCTTTGTTGAATGTCAGAGACAGACCTAAGAACGTTAAGTGTAATGGTAATAGAAAATGGTTTACCCCACACATAGCATCTATGCGTGATATACTCTTGATTTTGTTTGATAAGTGGAAGCTCAGTGGTGACCTCAAGGACAGAGAAAAATTCAAAACATTTAAAAAGGTATATAACAAGGCCATTAGGGATGCTAAAATTGCTGCAAATGATGTCATTATAAATAACTCTAACAATAAGTGTAAAGCTGCCTGGCGTATCGTCAAAGCAGAATCTTCCAGTAAACCAACTAATTTGTCGGTGCCTGTAGATGTGGATACATTGAATAATTATTTTGCAAATGTCTCTGTGAATATTGGTATTGGTAAGGATATTTCAAATGACACTAATTATATTGAGCTTTTGACTAACTTTCAAAAACCAACATGTCTTCCAAATAGAAATTTTATGTGGAAAGAAGTAGAACCTAAGACTATACTTGATCTTGTTAATAGGTTTAGTTCATCTCATGCAGGAGATGTTTATGATTTATCAAATTCTATCATGAAGCACATTGTGGGTGTGATATTGTTGCCATTAACATATTTAATTAATTTGGTTTTAACTGATGGAACTTTTCCTGATTGTCTAAAGTTAACAAAAATAATTCCTATCTATAAGAAGGGAAATAGAAATCTTCCTGAGAGTTATAGACCTATCGCTTTAGTTCCTATACTGAGTAAGATAATAGAATCATGTATTTTTGTTCAGCTATATGACTACTTTATAGACAATTATTTGCTATATGAGCACCAATATGGTTTTAGGCCAGAGTATTCAACTTCCATGGCTGTTGAGACTATTGTTAGTCACTTATTATCATCATTTGAGAATAGACTTGTTACTGGTATGTGCCTGATTGATTTAAGCAAAGCCTTCGATTGTATATCGCACAGAATGTTGTGTGGTAAGCTTGGATACTATGGCATAAAACACATAGTATTAAAATTAATAGAGTCATATCTAAGCAATAGGAAGCAAATGGTTGTAAGCAGTAATGATGTGTCTGGTTGTGAAGATGTAATCTCGGGAGTGCCACAAGGTTCTGTTTTGGGACCTTTCCTTTTTTTAATCTTTGTCAATGATTTTGGCTGTAACATCCCCACCATGTCAGTCTTATATGCCGATGACACAACATTAATGTGTTCTCATGAAGATTGTGTTGTGACAAATGCTTTACTAAAACATTCTGTGGAAAGAGCTAAAACCTGGTTTGATGCAAACTGCTTAAAGATAAATGATAGCAAGACCGAGTATATACTGTTTTCACTCAGAAGTGGAGTTATAGATGATGGTGATGTAAAACATGTAAAACTTCTGGGTTTGTACTTGGATAATAAGCTTACCTGGCAACCACATATAAATGCTTTATGTAAAAAACTTTCGAGAGTATTATTTTTAATGAGAAAACTTAAGTTGGTTGTCAGTTTTGATGTCCTGCTGATGACTTATTTTGGCTTGTTTCATTCACTGCTGATGTATGGTATTAGGCTGTGGGGTAATTCCAGTCTCACTTTCAAAGTTTTTTCTATTACAAAAAAAAGCTGTAAGAATATTGGCAGGTTTATCAGATAGAGAGTCTTGTAGAGCTAGTTTCTCTAAATTACAGATTTTGACATTGCCCTCTTTATATATTTATTCAAATTTGATTTATGTTAATCAGAATATTTCACAGTTTGTTAAACACAGCTCAAGACATAGCTATAACACTAGAAATAAACAGGATTTGGTTGCCCCTCTTAACAGGCTTGTGAGATCATATAAAAGCCACAGTTTTCAACAAATTAAGTTATATAATAAGCTGCCAGGTAATATACAATCTTTGACTAAAAAGAATTTTA
>JAGFPH010024304.1:0-11442 GCA_018207615.1 Philaenus spumarius
ACTGAGCAAACATTTTCATCGGCTAACTTGGTTCCTTCACCATCTAAAGTAGCTCTTAGGGTAAAAACAAAGTGGAGCGTCGAGTCAAGAGGCAAGCGGCTAGATGCTAGATGCTGGCAGCGATTCATATGCGCATAGTTGAGCAAAGGGGGAACAGGCATCAGTCGGCAAAATGTCTTCAGACAGCGGTGAAGAATTTTTGTTTGGTAGTTGTGCCTTAAAAGTTTTATCTGTTGTTGGGATACAAAATTATGCTGTCCATCCCATTAATCAGGACCTTTCAAAATTTGGTGAATATCACCATTTATTTTTCCAGTTAAAAGGATTATCCTGACCGATTTTTCCAATACACAAGGATGGAGTATAGCACATTTCAGTACATTCTGAACTTGATATCACCACACATAATCATACCAATACAACTCATATAGACCCAAAACCTAGTTACTTAAACATCTCGTCTTTATGTTATGTAACTTACTTTTAAGCATTTACTAATCTAGGGTTAATCCTATATGAAGTGTATGGTTAAACATAAATAGGCCTACAAATTTTCTTACCGGTGCAATTATTTTCCTTGCTTATTTCTTTCCACAAACGGTCTAAAATATATCGATTGTGGTGTCCGTTCATTTGTTGATCCCAAATAGCACACCGTTCTCTCACAGACAAAATAGAATTTTCCACATCCATTTTTTAAAGAAAAGCCTGTACTGTTTGATAAACGATTCTCTACTGAAGCAGCTCTGGAAAGAAATCGTTGGTGAAATCTTGATCCCAGAGTCAAGATTCATGTCGCTGCATGCAGCGCTGGTAGATTCTCTACTATGTGTTGCCACATTAACCTACATGGATTATTAGTTGCTAAGCAGCTTTACTCGTCGCTCCACTATGTTTCTACCCTTAGGAGCATCATTGGCAGACAACCAAGATACTTTTTTTCCAACTCTTTGGTCAACGGAATGCCATAAACTTGTCAGAACAATGTGGATTCTATCATTTTTATTTACACAATCGCAACCGTTAACTTTTCCAAGAGGAGTTAATTAGCAATTTAGAGTTTGTAGTTGACAAATTAAATATATTAATTTAATTTTGAACTTTAAATTATTTAAAATGGTTACAAACTTAGATTACATTGTATTAATTACAGGATGTCATGTAGTGTTGATTGTATTTGTGAGTATAGTTAATTTTCACATAACGTAACATCAGTTTAGTTTTCACAATGTCGTGGAACTTGTATCATGTCAAATGAAACAACAAAAACAAATATAAAATGTCGCAACAATAAATTTTTACGATTGTAAAGCACAAAACATTGCTTGACACTAGCTAAAAAACAAACTCGGTTAGATTTGTGACATTGGGTGTCACGACAACTGGCCTTTAGTTTTCATTACAAAAAGCGCTGCCACATTTATTCCCGAGGGAACTAAAAGTCACGACTTTAAGTTACATTAAAACGAATCTTTTCTGTGGAGATTTGTTAATAAAAAACGTTTATTCAGATATCATGTAACAAATTTTTGTTGTTTGTGATACTGAATTTTGTTCTAAATTCAATAAAAGTTGCTTGGAACAAAAATAGAAACTCTTAACTTTGCTATCTCGAAAGCTTCAGTTAACATTAAACAGCTTCGACTAAGTAATCAAGGCTTTACTGTAGTTGCAAATGCATTCAGTGAGGTAAGATTTATCTTCATAGGTTTATAGAATACAGTTCTGTATTTAGATGATGTTTGGCAATAATAAGTTGTGTTAAAATTATACTTTAAAAGCCTTGTCCAAAGTACAATTGAGTTAATAAGACTGTTAGTTGCTTTTCGTACATACAAAATTTCATATTTTGTAAACGTGTAACATTTGTATACAATGTTAGTGATATTTTTATACTTGTTAATTTTATACGAATAAAACACAGTTTAAAGAACTGAATATTATTGTTTTACTAGTGCAATACCTGTGCTTAGCTCAGAACACATTATTCAGAGTGGGGCCTAGCTGAAAACTAAAGGAAGAAACTCTATATAAATATGTAGCCTGCAATGCAAGTAATATAGGCAATTCAAAGTAGTTCAAAGCAATTCAAACTATAAAAGAAAAAGAGTCCTTATAATTGTACAAAATCACAAACTATCAAAAATAATGTAAAAGTAGCCTACCAAGAACCTAACCTTTTGGAACCAACATTCTTAAATAGCCTAGCCTACGATGTAATAGAAAAATGATCACAGCAATAGAAATTTCAAAAATCAAGCAGATGTAATGACAGTACTGTACCTAGATGTTAAATTCATTACAACCAATGTATAGTTGTAAACTAGATAAGTGATTCAGAACCAACCTACTGTAAAGGCATTTGTAACCTAACCGAATGTAACCTGCAACCAAAGCAATGCATAATGAAATGTTATTTCGGAACAAAAAGCACCGCAACACATTCACATATTTATTTATCAATTACAAGTAAATTCACGTATAACCACATGTTATTAATAACAAGGCATCAATAAAAATAATTCAAAATTCCATTTGTAGATATCGAATACACTGAAAAAACCGATCGCAAATTAAGAATAAACTTACGAGCTTGAACCACTAATCACATAACCAAATACATTAGAATAAACGTTTAGCATATGTAAATTAAATTGTAAGCCCTGAATAATTATATAAATTGTAATTTATATTATTATTTAAGTATCCTTTGGACCATGATGTATGTTGGGTTACAAATATTGAAAGTAGTAAAGAACAGCTGTGTGAATGTAGACTAACTAACCAGAAGTCAGTTTATTTTGTCGCGGTAAAATCCTTTATGATAAATAATATTTTATTTAAAAATTATAACAGTAGACTCAGAACGTATTTATAATGCAAGAATAATTATCAAAACTTGAAAAACTAATTAATAGAAATACGATAATAAACGCACTATATTTATTACGCCAAGCAAGACAACAAGCTATATGCAAGCAGACGAAGACCTACTCCGATGACGTCATTAAAATATTCGTCCGCCAACGACCAATAGAAAGTGAAAATCCAAACAAGATATCTCCACGGAGGGATGTTGAACCCTGTTGTTCCGAGAGCGTCATGAAGCCAAAAACGGCGTCCTTTTTCAAATGAGTTGTACAGTAGCCATTGAAGAGTGAAGGTGTTTTATAAAACAGTGCTAAATTTTTAAAGTTTAATGAAATAAAAAGTAAAAGCAGTGACAAAATTTTAATAGAGACTGGTATACTCTATATCAATTAACTAAAATATAAACAATTTAACTTTGAAATGAACTATAGAACTCAAATAGTGTAAATTAAAACATTTAAAAAAATACTTTCATCAACCAAATACCAAATTAACTGTTTCAATATTTTACGAACTATATTAAAATGATATAAATGTGTATAACAAAAATAAGGAGGTATATTCAGTACCAGCAGAGTGCCTACCTCGAGATAAATTAAAAATTCAATTAAATTAATCAAAAATAGACATTTTAAAGATATTCAAATTTTACCTATGAATGAGCTAAGCCAAGGGTACATAAAACTTTATCAAGGCAAACCCAAGTATAAAATTAATGTAATTTGTAATATTGATACTAGAAAATTTCAATAAATATGTTTATGATGATGTTGACCTTAAACTTGTGTGTTTGAATAATTATTTCTATGATGATGCATTAGATGCTAACAAGTAAGAACAGTTTCAGTTATACTATAACTTTGACACCCAACTTTGGAGCATCTATATATTAATAGCACAAAACTTGTCGTCCTTTTTTCTCAGCTTGTGTGCATCGTAGGAGAAATTCGTGCATACCGTTAGAAAGGTAGTGTCCTGTAGATGAGCAGAATCCCATTATAATTTACATCGGTCCTCAGGGATACGCCCCAGTCGCCCTCAAAGTTTCAATGTTAATCTTATGGAAGGTCAATCTTAAGGAAGAAGAAGAAAGATTTCTTTTGATTTTATGAGGGGCACAAAAAACAGCTGTCCGTATGAAAAGCATAAAACAGCTGATTTTGATCAACAACTGATTTGGATCAAAAACTGAATATAATTTTAGGTTAGGTAAATCAAGCAATATCAATAGGGAAGCATTGCCGGGTCCACTAGTTTATATAAAGTGATATTTTTATAATTTTGGCTTCCACAACTTGGGCTTTTTAAGAAGTTATAAAGTTATATAGTTTTATAATTTTGGCGCCCAACATGGGGCATTTATACAAAAATTATATTTTATATCCTTATAAATCAATTGAAATGGTAAGTAAAACAATGTAAAAATTCGTAATATACAATGTGAATAATATAAGTATTACCTAAATTGTTTGAAAACTACCAAAATTCTCAGTAATTGTTAAATAATTCCTTAACTCACCTGATACAAAGATTTTGAGTGTTGGTACAATAACCAAATGTTTGAATTATAATACAGTAATCCTTTTCATGGATTTTCCTTTGTTTGTTTTTATTTTGTTAACCTAACCTAAAAAACCTGCAGGTTGTACAAAATAATTAACTGATTCTAAATTTGAAAAGTTGGTTGCTATGGTAATGGATGTAAATACATTCAACAAACATGCATCGTGTTGGTAAGCTTTGATTCAAGTGAACGGTTTAATCTGTAATAGGTCTGGGAGTGAACCTCCGTATTTTGACCATTTTCAACCCGTAAAATTAATATTTTACAAAATGCTTTCTTAGTGCACTTCTTCATAATGGTATGAATATACGCGGAAAATTGTAAGGCTCTAGGATCATAGTTTTGGCTATGTTGATTGTGAATCAGACAGTCGGGTCTTCTTTTATATATTATACAGATTTGGATAATGAGGTTGACAGATTTGATATATTTTTATTTCAAAAAATCCCAAAATTCTGAAGCAGTTCAAATATGTTTGCAACTATTTACAATATGGTTAGTCGTAACTCCAGAAGTGTTTTTAAAGTTAGAGGAGTGGTAATCTGCTGTAGTATAAAGTTTTAACAAAGTTTTTAGTTTTCAGGGATAAAAACGCTCACATTTCAATGTGTGTAATAATTAAGAAGTCTTATAATTATAGGAGTTTTCAGCACTTTTTGGAGGGGTTTTAAGAGTAGTGGAGGGGTATTTTTACTGCAACTTTATAGAATAATTTTTTGGAATACCAGGCTTGAAAACATCTTTTCAGACTATTTCACGATCACCCATTTTGAATAGGAATTAAGGGTTATATGCTTTACCCAAAAATAAAGTTTTATTATAACAAATTGTAGAGAACCATAGAATTGAACTGTATACACTACAACCTCATTGTCGGCCCCTTTAAGTCGGATCTCCGGGTAACCCGGTTTGCAATAAATAAAAATATGCATTTTGGTAGCGCTATTGCTTTATACGAGCGCATAATCGTAGCGTACTGCTCGGTGATGGTGTTTCCGCCGAGTTTGTTTGCCGTGCGGCACTTACTTTTTCCCCAAAAAGTAGACAGTCCATACAAGTGTTTTTCGTTTTATTGTGACCAGTTAATATTTTTATAGTTTTTTTTCCGTAATAAAGGAAAATATTGTAAGTATTCAGTGTATTTTCATTTTTTGATGTTTTATGCTCTTTCTCCGGCTAACACGGTTTTTCGTTATGTCGGATCGGCCGTGGTTCCGGCTGGTCCAATTTAACAAGGTTGTAAGTACACTTGAAAATTTTAAATATATTTATTCTAAAAACTTATTCCACTATATTACAACTAAACAAAATTCTCACAAACTTATAGTATATAGTTCCAGCCAGACATGAAAAGGTAACGGCTAACGCGCCTAGGGCATTGAAAATGTACATATTTCACAGAAATACACGAATAGTTCGGAACACTAAACCAGGTTTTACTTATATTAAACGAAAATATAGAAATTGCACTTCAAATTGATATAAAAACTATTATACGAATACTGCATATTTATAGATTTGTACATCGATTGTAAAATGTGCTTTCTCATTTTAACCCTTTACACTCTGGTAGGATTTTTAATATAAGTCCTCTGGGCTCGGATGGCCAGTAGTGCTCCCCACAGCCATTTCTTTGTCAAGTATGAATTGTTGGTGCAAGTTATGTTCCTCTCAGGTCGGATGGCCAGCAGTACTGAACAAGTTAAAATACCTTGAACACCCGGATGGCCAGTAGGAGAAGCCACACAAATGATCTGCATTAATTTAGTAATTTTATTTTGTATGGATCGTCCAAATCTTAAACTAATTAATTCCCGCTTTTTCTCTGGACTGTGTTGCATTATAACCTTATCAGCAGTTTAGTTTTTAAGTTGCGGTGGTCTAGGCTAGTGTATTTAAAGTTTGAAAATAAAACAAAAGTTAATTAGTTTATTATTGCTTTTAAGTTTTTTTTTTTTTTTTTTTTGTTAACAAGTACTTGATTTTGTTTTATTTTAAATTACTAAAAATGTGTTGCTAGATAAGTTGTATGCAATGGTTTATTTTATCCATTTAATATATTATAACTATATATTTACAGCTAAAGCAAAAACTCGCCAATAAGAATATAATATATCTACTTTTATGTATTGCAAAATAAGTGTTACTAAAAGCCCATGATTTTGTTAAACAAGAAATAAATATTAGGTTACGTACCTTTATAAACCATCGACAGTTCTTCACTTTTATGGTGACTACCATAAAATACGTAAATTAATATACGTAACCTAATATTAATATTACAGTTCAGGAGGCATATATCATGAATAAGAAATAAATACCCACTAACAACATTTCAGATTGTTATGAAAAATAATTCAGAGCTGTTGACACCGCACGGTACAATAACTTGCAGTTATTTTCTTTCTTATTACTTGGTAGCTTTATTTAGCCACACATTATAGCGTCTAATCTCAATAGGCCTCACTTTGTGAGCCAAATTACAACAGTTGATATAAATTTATTATTCAAGATCGATTTACTATAATATGCCTCAAGTTATGATCCAAATTACATTGTAGGCTAATGATTGATAATTTCTTATAATTTCAACAATCTAATAAATGATTAAATTGAGGACACAAGTTTACAAATATTGCCAATTATTTATTAATGATTGAAGATCAAATTATATATGTACAGTTAATATTTACAGGTTAACTCAAATTAAATGTCTGTTAATTGTTCTAGAGAATTGATTGTCTCTTATATCACTCTTATCTCGGGGGGTCAGTGCCGACTCTTCCCAGTGTTTTATGAAACAAATTAATTATCAAATAAAAGTTATTTAAATATAAAAGATTTTAATTGAAACATGGAAAAGTATAAATAGTACAAGTTGTAAAGTATGTAAAGGTGTAGGTGTTTATGAGTGTAATATATGGGAAATTGCAAATTCTTAACTATAGTCCAAATCTCTTGCTCAGTTCATGTACAGGTTAGATTAGCTTTTGAAAGTTTGAATAAATAAGTTCTTTTACTTTTTAAAATGAAACCAATAGGTTGTTTTAAAACTGTATCACCAATTAATTAATTTACTGAATTGGATTAGTCTCACCTAGTTTATAAGGTTCTCTTCTTGTGCGTAGTATTATGAATAATTATTACTTATTACTTCACTTCACTATAGAACAAACAAAAGTTATTTAGTTAACGGGGAACAGTTAATTATCACTTCTAAGAGAGGCTTAACTCTTGTAGTATTCTGGAGAGGTCTAGTAATACATCTGCTTCCTTTGGAGTCTGAACAATCATTAAAAGAATGTTTGAAATCAAATTTGGCTTGCTTTAGGCCCTCAGGAAATGGTACATAAGGCCTGATAAATTTCACATCTTCTGGGGATTTAATTGTTATGTTAAATTGTGTGTTTTTAAATATTGAGTGTTTGTTTTGTGGAATTTTAATTAAGTTTTGAGGTAATTTAGTTTTACAATTAATACAGAATGATAAAAGGAAAGAGAAATTGATTAAATAAAATATTAAATAAAAATACCTAAAATAGCTCCTTGTACAAATTATTCCTTAACATCTAATATTTACAACTAAAATTATACATTCAGTATTTCAAACTTGGTTCCAAGAAGGTACGGGTAATCACGTGATCGTGGGCGGAGCCTAGCAAATATGTCTTACGTCTGTTTTAGGCGATATCTGACATTCAGGTTACCTTTGACTAATTATATCGGCTTAATGGTACTTCTTCTGGGATTTTAATAAAGACATTTTATATGTAGAATTTTCCATTCTATCTGACGGTAGTGTTCCTTTTTTAATTTGAAACCTGGTTTCGTTGGGATTGATTATTTTATTTCTGACTTGGCCTAGATTCTGTATATGGGCCTAGTTTCGGTTGGATTTAAAATGTAAATTTCGATCGATTGCTTTGTTATTGAATTGATATTATAATTTGTATGGATTGTTCGATTGATTTAGATATATTCTGATATAGGAAAGAGATAGATACAAGGTCGGGAAATAATTTTAATTGTTCAAAATGTGGTCGAAAGTCGGGTATTTCAATGTTATTAATTTAGTGTTTACGATCCTAGCCGCTAGATGTCGTTGGTTCAGATTATACATGAATGGACTTCAATTGCAGGTTTTTCTGTCTCTCTCGCACTCATGCGTGTTTAGTTTAGAATGACTTTATTTCTTATTCATTCGGTTGATTATTATGGAAGGATAGTTTGAATTGTTACAACAGTCAGGCTGGCCATCCAAGCTGTGAGGAGTATTTGCCATCCGAACGCACAGGGTTAAGTGTAAACAAATACAAAATGATAATAATGCCTCTACTTCATCTCAAAGTTAAATTATTGATTACATTTTCCAATTCAGTTACATCAGAGTTTTTTCAACTATATCGCAGAACATCTACTAGAAGATTATGATAAACATACTATATTTTAAAACTAAAAATAACCTATACTATAATATAATGTATTATCACAAAAAAATCGAATTACAATACATACAAATTAGTAGGAGCCATTTAATATTACACTATTGCTTTAGTTTATCAGATGTACATTTAAAAATAAAACCTAGTGGTTTGGTTAAATGTTGTAGGTATAACTGATGAAATTGTTGATGATTTGGTAAACCTAATGCAATATAAACAAATGATTTTCATATTTTTAGTTAATAATTTATTTGTATATAAGGCACTTTTCGGAGTCAGAGTTGAAATTTATATTTGATTTTAGATTAGCTTGACTTATATACAGGGTGTCCCCGAACTCTCTGGACCCCTTTTGTGGATATGTTCCTGTGATCGAGACAAACATATTTCCCAATATAAACATGGGTCTACGTGGCTTATTTTTTGTCTGTCTGTCTGTATGGGTTTTTTTACAAAATACTTAATATTTTTTGAAGTAGAAAGGATATTGAGTTCAAACTTTGTATACCTATTTTTTGAGTAACCTCTTATCACTGTACGAAAAATTAGAACATTATTTTAAATATTTTCAAAATGGCGGCCGTTTATAATTTTTAATATTAAATATCTCAAAAACCGTTAACTTTACAAAAGAATTACAAGAGACAAAAAAGTTTACTTTTTTAAAGACAAACACAATGTTTTTTTTATTTTGTCTGTAGCTCAAAGGATAACAGAGATATTGACAAAAAGAAGGAAAAATGTATTTTTTGGTAGTTGTCAACAATACCCAGAATTACTCTAGAAACAAAATATTTTGAAGTTATTATGAGCTATAATAATAAGTTATTTGCATTATGTTCTGAGCACTTTCTGATCTGATTCTGCTAGCAAAAAATAAAGAAAAAAGTTCATATATTCATAGGTCCGGAAATGCTTCGTTAGAGAGTTCTTACCCGTGTTTCAGATTACTCACAGAAACGAATCCATATTGAAATATGTAGGATGTTAATTAAGGTGTAAATTTTAATTAAATGAGCAGATAAATTTTTTTTAAAATAGGTCCCAGTACTGTAACTGCAGTAATTGTTGTGATATTTGACCTAAAACGCAAAATTCGGTCTCAATTCGGACAGAATTTTGCGTTTTGGGTCAAATATCGCAACAATTACTGCAGTTAGAGAACTGGTACCTATTTTATTAAATTTATATGCTCATTTTACGTAAATTAAATTAAATTTCACACTTTAATTAATGTCCTACATATTTCAATAGCGATTCGTTTCTGTGAATAATCTGAAACATGGGTGAAATCTTTCGCCAGCTGTAACTCGCTAACGAAACATTTCCGGATCTATGAATATATGAACTTTTTAAATTATTTTTTGCTAGTAGAATCAGCTCAGAAAGAGCTCAGAACATAATGCAAATACCTGATTATTTTAGCTCATAATAACTTTAAAATATTTTTTTTCTAGAGTAATTCTAGGTATTGTTGACAACTACCAAGAAATACATTTTTCCTCTTTTTTTTGTCAATATCTCTGTTATCCTTTGAGCTACAGACAAAATAAAAAAAACTATTGTGTTTGTCATTAAAAAAGTAAACTTTTTTGTCTCTTGTAATTTTTTTGTAAAGTTAGCGGATTTTGAGATATTTAATATTAAAAATTATAAACGGCCGCCATTTTGAAAATATTTAAAATAATGTTCTAATTTTTCGTACAGTGATAAGAGGTTACTCAAAAAATAGGTATACAAAGTTTGAACTCAATATCCTTTCTACTTCAAAAAATATTAAGTATTTTGTAAAAAACCCATACAGACAGACAAAAAATAAGCCACATAGACCCATGTTTATATTGTGAAATATGTTTGTCTTGATCACAGGAACATATCCACAAAAGGGGTAAAGAGAGTTCGGGGACATCCTGTATATAAAAAAAAATTATACATATTAGAATCAGTGTATTGTAATAATTTATTCAACATAGTCCTTGATTTTACATTTGTTCTTATTTTGTCCCCAGTAGTTTTTCATGATTAAATCAGATAAGTTATTACTGAAGCAAATGTCTTGGATACCTAATTTGTCAAAATCAGTTTAATTGTTTATAAACTAAAAATAATCACGTTTATAATTTAAATTCGGAACACTTACGCTGACAGAAGGGTAAAAGACATATTAGTATGTTCATGTGTGTATATGGACTTATGCCATTAGTGATAGCCTGTGCTAATTAATAGCTGGTAAACTTCTGCCCTTACTTTTGCAAATAATGTAACATCAACATGGAATTGAAAACATGAGTTATGTAGGCTAAGTACAAAGACAGAGATTCTAAATAATTAGTTGCATTTTTCACTGAGGATGAAGACTTGTATTAAAACACATTAATTTGATAACCTTGTATTAATGTAATTATACTTAAAATAGTTATATTTAATAAATAAAACAACTTGTTATGTGTAAGAAACTAGAATTTCATTTATTAAAATGTGTGAATGGGTTTAGGCGTAAATAAGGCTGGCTGATGTTTCAAAGTAGGCGTAAGTAAGGCTGGCTGATGTTTCAAGGTAGGCGTA
>JAGFPH010024306.1:0-11441 GCA_018207615.1 Philaenus spumarius
TCTTATCTAAAAATGTTATAAAATGTTTACTCATAAACACCAACATAAACACCAACATACTCATAAACCAGGTTATCTAGTTTCATCAAAATATATTAACAAATTAGTAAGATATATTATAACATTTTATTTATCTTCCATAAAAATAACATTGTACAGATTTCGCAGGTTTGCTGTAACGAGGATGACTAAAATAGGGTTGCTTCATGCAAATATAAATATAACATAACCACACGAAAGCACATACTGTTAAGAAAACGTTTGAAAATGTTAAGGTAGTGGAAAATATCAATTTTGAATGATAGTTTTCGTTGTACGTATGTTAATTCCGTAATTTTTTTGTAGAGTGCCTACAGACATTTCAAAACATTTGTCCTTCGGGCAAATAGAATCCAATCTTCAAAAATCAAGGAGGAAATGTTTCCCAAGGCTGCCGAACTCCGCTGAAGAGTTTAATGACATGATAACATCCGAGGAATGGCAGGGACGATTTAGTAAGACCCTAAATGGAAATACATTTTATAGAGAAAATGTTGTAATCCAGGGCAAGAACAACCTGGTATTCCTGTCGCAAAATATGGAGCGCTTATTTGAATCGGCTGATGAAATTATAGGGCAATTGATTAGAGTTTATAATGTTTAGATATAATGTTTACAATATTGAACACTTACAACACCTATATATGCTAATATTTCTACATGTGATTGTATGTAATTCTATTTAAATGTAAATATTATCCTTTAAGGGTTTGAATATTAACTTTGTTTGTATTATATTTTGTTAAATATAAATACACCATTTGCAATAAGTTTTTTTTAATATCTAGGAAATTATCGCTGTTTTAATGAGAGAATGTCCTAACCTCTAACTTTACAGTTTTTCAAAGTTCGTATTCCTAGACGTGGTATAAAACATGAAAGCTATTTTTTGTTTTTCTAATGCTTATTTTATCACATAATGTAAGTGGCTGCAAAAGTACTTTGATAAAAAAAAAAACATCGCATTTCTCATAAGACAGCAAAATTACAAAATCACAGCAACAAATCTGTTTTACCGCAGTTGTTGAATTCTGTGTTTTCAGGAAGAAAAATGTATATAACATTAGAACGGGTGAAGATACTTTGCAGACATTTTTAATAGCCTAAACCAAAACATAGCGTAAAAATTCCGATATTTTTTAGTTTATATCAGTTACTGTTTAGAGGGGAAAAAAATTTAAAAGTTTTGTCTTTAATTCTGTGAAACATCATGTCATTTTCATTTATAGTTTTTCTGTTATATATCGTTTTTAAGAAAGGCTAGTAACAAAAAACCTGGAAATACTTAAACACGATTTTCTAAACGGTTAAAGATAGTAAAAATCTTTTTCTGAGAATATTCTTCTCTCGATTCTAAGTGATTGGATGTACATATCAACCAAATTTAATTATTTTTGATACCGATTATTTAAGAAACAACGTTTTGGAAATCACTAAATCTTGAATATTTCGAAAAATAATGGAGATATTCAAAAACTAGAAACAGATCTTATTCTAGATGACATTCTGTTTCTTTTTGTGAAATAGAAACTATAAAAATTAAAGTTTAACGTAACAATGATATATGTCAAGAAAAATAACCGATTAAATCCATTAATAAAATTAAATGCATTTGCTGTGCATTATCTTTAACGCTCTACAATTACTACACTCTAAGGAATCGAAATGGGGTTACTACCCCTATTCAATAAATATAGGGGGAGACTTGCACAGTACCGGACACTTTAGGTTTTTTGACAATAACATTTTCTATATGTATTGTAATAAAATAAAATTGCAACAATAAATAGTTCAAAGGTTTATTTATAACTAAAAATTAACACTTTTACAAAAAACAATAATAAAAAGAATGAAATGAACAAATAAAAAAGTATCAAATAATGACAACTGTCAAAAACATATGCCCAGTATCGGACACTTTCAAAAATCATTTATTATTAAGACAAGTAGTTGTTATTTTGCTAAGTGATGGTATATTTGATTAATTAATATGTCATTCTAATGAAATACAACATATAATAAAAAACTCAGTAATGTTAATGACAATAAGTTATGAGCAATTTTCGCAATTATAATAAATGAGATTTTCTTGATCTATGCAAGCAATTTCTGTCCTCCACTTGCAAGATGTGCACTGTGTAAAATCTTCTTCTGTTGTCTCTACAAATTATGCACTCATTTAACACTATTTTGGTTGTTGGAGTTCATTTCTGTTGTCTCCTTCTTTAGGACGTTAGTTTTAAAGTGAAGTTTTCTTTGTAGGCCCAATATTTTTATGTTTCACTCGCAACTCAAGTTAGTTGGTTTTCCCCCCTTTGCTAATATAAAACATTGTAATTTTTTCAATTTTCTCATTGCTACTTTTTTAATCTGTTCATCTGATTCCTTTACTTTCTTCTCTAGCATTTCTTTATAAGGACTTCCATTTAAAATCTCACTTTTTTCACTTTTCCTCTTTCTCTGAATGATTTTCTATCTAGCCTCATCTGTGATGGGAAAAATCCAATTGGTCACTACTTGAAATGAATGAGACATGAAGCCTCCAGGTCCACCAAAGTAGCGAGAAGTGTTTGTAGTAGCCGAAGATGTTTGTATGGCTTTCATTGGGGCAACACTTGAAGTTGACGTCATGCAAGGCAGGGAGGCTGGTGTTGAACATGAAGGAATTGGTGCAAACATTGAGCCATCTGGGGTTACATTCTCTTCTGCAGTCACTGTTACTGGTTCTTCAGTCCTCGGGAGTAGGATTTGTGGTCACGGAAACTGTGGATCTTGTAAGAGCTGCATTGACTTGAGTGAAATGAGATGCAGCAAGGTAGCCCAAACCTATAAATACGTCCTTCTTCAACGGTTAGAGCCCAGTACTTGAAAAACTAGACTTTGAAAGCTACATCCTGCATATATCCATAAAAGCTGCCCTAACCAAACTCGCAATATATTGATTTGTTCGTCCATCTAAGACAGGTTTCATTGTACGCAGCTTTGAAGGGTCTAACACAATATTTTTAGTGTCCGGTACTGGGAAAGTGTTGCCTGTCCGGTACTGAGCAAATGAAGGAGGGGAAGTATTTAAATTCATAACCGTAAACTAACGTTTTAAATTAAAATTCATTTACTGCTTCCTATTCAGTATGAAAGTGGAGTTAACACAAAAAATAGTTTAACTCATTCTATTCACCAAGTCTCACAGAACAGAAGCTGAAATCTATCGTCGGGAAGCACCCAACTGGACAAAAACACCATTTTCGCGAATTACTCAGACAAAATTGGCGCGACAAAGCTAATAACTGTACAACTACTTTAAGTGATAAAGGGCTTTGTGTGGAATATTTCATCTATCTGCCATCTATTGGCATCTTTAAGAAACACGCTCTGTCCGGTACTGGGCAGTGTCCGGTACTGTGCAAGTCTCCCTAAATTTACTAACAATTTACTAACTAAATTTACTACAAGGTACTAACATCCTACAAGCTAAAAATCTAAAATTATGTAGTATTATTTTTATCAGATATAAAAACCATTTGAAATTTGATTATTTAAGTGAAATTGAATAACTACCCTTATAATTCAATAATAATCGATACATTTACTTTTTCCATATTCTCAAAAACTACTCAACTAATTTAACTAAAAATTTCACAACTTACAAATATTAGTATCAGGATTCATTCAAGATTATTGTCACTAAAATCAAAGAGATTAAAATAGAGTAGCACCCATATAAAACACAATAAATTACACTAACTTTCTACAAATTTAAATTTGTGTAGTATTATTTTTAAGTGGCATAAAAACCAATGGCAATTCGATTACTTAAGTCAATGTAATGAAATGGAACAACTATCCTTAAAATTAAATCAAGCAATAATATCGAAGCAAGATATTAATGCAAGATAAGCCTAGAATTTTAATGAAACTTGCATTCGTGATTATTTATAAATAAATTATATAAAAAATGTCTGGATTGAAGTGAATACAATTATTTTAACTGTTTTAATTTTAAAAATCGGCATTTATAATGTTTTTGTTTTAAATCAACGTCTAATAAATGGCTTAAAAATACGGCGGGATGATGAATTAAACGGTTGGTTTGGAAATTTGGTTTGTCCGTCTGATTTTAATTTAAGTAGGACTATAAATAAGTTATATTTGGTTATACATGTACAGTAATTACAAATCAGATTTTATTAACCGTTATGTTTTTCGTTTTATGTCAAATCAAACGTACTCGGAAGTAGCTTAGATTGTCTTATAAATTACCGCATTGTTTCAAGTACCGCATTATCTTGAAAAAAGATCGAGAAAACAAATTCCTTCGAGATAACGAAAACAAAGGAGAAAAACGGATGAAAGCAACTGGCAGGTGGCAACAACACTACTAGTGCCTAGCTGTTGTAGCCTACTAATCCTTCCTTCTTACTGAAGGACTTGGTATCCGTTTCAATGGGCGCTTCCTTCGCGCAAAACGAATGGAAACCGTGAAGGGAAACAACCAGTTTTCGAACTTGCATCCTTTCTTGGATAAAAACTAGCTCAGGTAAAAGCTTGAGTATTTAATGAAATTAGACGCAATTCCAAAAAATAAGTGTAAAAATGTTTGTTGTTTGCAGATTTAAAACATCGTAACAACGTGTCGTATCTTATAGGCTCCTATACAGTGTCTTTTTTTAATGGGCCACCATTGTTATATTGTAATGTAAACTAAATAGTTAGAACATTTTTGTACCCTATACTAAATTAACAATAAATAAATATACATTTTTATAATTTGAACTACAATAATTATATAGTTACGGGTAAAGTACACGAGGTAATTTTGAGTTTGCACTTGTCTTTCTATATTTAATATTTTTGTTGTTTATTTTAAACGTTATACGGGTGTTTGTAAAGTCTGGAAAGTTTGTATATACGAAAGGTTTCATATGTCGTATATAATAAAAATTTGAAGGTAGGTGTGATTCAAGAACCTACTTTATGTAAAATTACTATTTTATTAAGATTTCAAAAAATTTATCCGCCATCTTAGATCCGCCATTTTGAATGTAACTTTTTTTTTATTGAGAAGGTGGTCATGTGATACATCATTTCGATGTAGAATTTCAAGAGAAAACCAACGGTGAAATTTGCACATCCATATCTTTAACTGATTAAAATGGCGGTCATAAACAACGAAATTGTGTTTCCGATTTTGCCCCATTTTGGTGTACTATTTTTTTTAAATATAAGAGATATTTTATATTTCAACTTGACTTTTTTAAATCGATTTATTTATATTTATATGTTACTTTAAATGATATATGTTGAAAACGGACGCTTTGTATAAAGCAATGTTTATATGATATTAAATCCAATATCTGTAAAACACACTTTGAACAAAGTATAAGAGGTATTTTATATTTCAACTTGACTTTTTTAAATCGATTTATTTATATTTAATTATAACGATATCTGTTGAAAACATACGCTTTGTATAAAGCTGTGTTTATATAATATTAGATTTAACATCTGTAATACACTCTTTGAACAAATGTATAAGAGGTATTTTATATTTGAACTTAACTTTTTCAAATCGATTTATTTATGTTTATACTTTATTTTAAACGATACAATATGTTGAAAACCGACGCTTTTTATAAAGCTATGATTATATGATATTAAATTTAACAACTGTAAAACACACTTTGAACAAAGTATAAGATGTAATTTTATGTTTGAAATTGTCTTCTTTTAAGCGATTTATTTATGTTTATTTTTTATTTTAAACGATTTAATATGTTGAAACCCGTCGCTTTGTATAGAGCTATGTTTATATAATATTAAATTTAACATGTGTAAAATACACTTTCAACAAAGTATAAGATGTAATTTTATGTTAAACTTGACTTTTTTTTATGGATTATATTTAATTTTAAACGTTGTATGTTTGTTTATTTGTGAAATACAAAACATATACAATGTACAATAATAATAATGTTTGATTTTGTATAAAAATGTTTTAATTCATAATATCCTTTCATTTCATATATTTCCTGCTTACAATTATTGTCCACAATATAAACATGGTCATATAAAATATTTAACTACTCTTCCGATGCATCATGACTACACTTATACGAAGGACTATTTAACAACCAACAAAATACTATAGAAATTACGTCGAATATATTCAAACTATGTTAAAACCTATAACAACAAAAATAATTGGAAGATATAGTTACACAACGGTGGGTGAGTACAAGTGAAAAAAGGTGACGACTCACAACACATGGTAATACATAAAACGTTAATTATGTTTTCATAAAACGTTTTATCTGCTATACACGTTGTGTGTAATGTTTATGAGTAAGTTTGTCACCACTGTTTTTTTGTTTTTTGTTTTTTGTCTTAAAAATGGTATTATTTTCCAAATAAAAGGAGGGTATGATATTTACTAAAATTTTCGCTAAAATATCGAAAACAGCATATTATAAATAATAACTAAAACAAACATAGTTTTGAAATTCTTACATATATCCTAACTGAAATACCAATACTGAAATATTAATGAAGATCGTTTAGAAAAATACGCTTATTATGCCGAACATACCGTTTTGGCGCGTAAATTGTCAATATATTTTAGAGCCTTATATAAGGGTAATGAAACGTACAGAGAAAAACAAAAGATCAAATTATTTGTCTTTTAAAAATATTAAATCTAAATTTAAAAAAATAATAATAGTTAATTTATTCTTCAAAGTAATTTTTTTCTAAACGATAGAGGCCTATCATAAAATATCGTTTTATTGCACCAATGTTTGGTACCCACTATTTATAGTAAAAGTTGTATTTAATTATGATTGTTTAGATAGATGTGGGATAGCATGCTGTATATTTATGATACATTTTATTGCGATCCGTTCTCGAGAAAATCGATTATGGGAGGCAGACAAACAAGTAATCCTATAAGGGTTCCGATTTTACATTTAAAGTACGGATACACCCGAAAAATATTAACCATTTATAGTTACAATGTAAATGTTATCATTTGATTAAACATTGACAACTTATATATTACTTACTTAAACATAGGCACATTATATTACTGTGATTAAATACTTATAGGAAATACCAAAGAAAAACTAGTAGCCTAAATTAGAGAGGTCCTTGCTTAACATGGTGATATCATTCTTCAAACTTTGTATCATTCTCCATACTGTTATCTGTACGTGTAGTCTAAACAGTTACTGTGTACAATATATAACTCGACAAAAACAATGAATTGGATTGCAAGCGGGAAGGGCCTCACTCGTAATCACTCGTGGGTTGTCATTCGTAATATAGTTCTCGATTCCTGAGACATACTCTACAAACATGTTTAGTTTAAACCATGTATTAAAACTATTATACACACCTATCTTGTATCTCGCTATACCTAGATCCTAGATTTTATGTGTTAGTAATAAAAACAATATATAATAACAAACTATTATTAATTGCAATTGTATTAAACTTTTTTAAAAGAAATCTTTGCAGAAATATATCTAAATTATATTATATTTACATTCCCCTACCATATATAATACAAAGGTAATGCCTTGTTATTTGAAAACATTTCTGAATTTTTATTTTATTAGGTTCCGTCTTTTAAAAAATAAAATTTTTTTAGCTGCTATAATAGAGTGTTACGTCCTTACCAAGGTGGTTAAGTAGTACGTTATGATTACTTTGTAATTCAGGAGTTATCAAAAACAGTATATAATGGTATAATTTTATGTGATCCAATCTATAAATGAAGTCAAAATGTATTGCTAATTTGTTATCAAATACAAAAAAGCAGTGTTATGACCATGTTATATTAAATTAATAATTAGCTACCACACACAGTTACAATAAAGTACGAAACTTATAAAAAATGCTCTAGAAGGTAGAAGATTTTAGGATTAATTGGATAATGGATAGTTTGATAATGGACACTGTGTAAATCCATATTAATATATAAAAAAGGTAAAATGTGTATGTATTAAATAAACTTATTTATATTTAGGTATATTTGAACTATGTTTGAGTTGTTGGAAAGCTCTTTTTCCAATGGATCTTTACAACTATCGGAAATAGCTTTTCTCAGGGCATTTTGTCAGCAAATTCAACTCTTTCACACTTGAAGATATTAAAAACATCTGATCTTGTAAACATATGACAATTGTGTTAATTTAGAGTTTATTAATATAATATTTGAGTCAAAGTTTATTATACGATAATGTAACTTAAATATCAACTACATTTATATTCCCAAAAAAACTGTTAAATAAATCTACCAAAATTAGCTAATTATTATATATTATTAAGATGAAATGGGGAGAAATAAATGTATTTACATTTAAAATTACTACTAATAATAATAATTTTAAAACGTTTTACGTACGAGCAGTATTGAAGGTAGCCACTAATTAGACAAACTATTGTTGGTTTTAAAATCACGATTCAATAAGCACATCTTAAAAGTCAAAAAATACAACACCCTTTAATATACACAAAATGTAAGAAAATTCATTTTTAAACATTTCCCGTATCAGCAATGTTGAAGGTAACCACCAATTAGACAAACTAGATGTTGAATTATTTGAAAATCCAGACTACATACATGAACCTTAAACATAAAAAGTCAGTTTTAATATTTTAAATTAGTCTTTAAGACTTTTCCTGTATTGTCCACTGAACATGTTATAGGTTATAACTACTAAGATATGTGATATGTTTTTCATACGTTTTTTATATCAAAGATAACATACAGACACATCCGTATATACGATTATTTACATAATATATTTAAAACATATAACTCTGTCAAAAGAACGCAAATACTAATATAGAAACTACCATGTCTTACATTTCACGCACTTTTAAACCCACTTTGCCACTGGGTCCAAAAGTGCGTGAGTATAAAGTGAACGTATTCATCTAATTTATAAGATCGAAAATCGGAGATACACAAGACATTTGAGCTCACCGTATAAGTGGGTTCAAACTACTGCTGGGTCCATAAGTGTTTGAACACCTATATATATTGCAATGAACTTCCCATCGTAACTCCTTAACCTTGGAAACATTTACAATTTACAAACAAGTCTTTTTTCAATTTTCTATTTACAGCTGTTTCCCCAGGTATTTTTAGTTCATATATTTGCAAAATAAAAAGTTTGTACCACCTACTGGAAGTATTTAGCTTCTTTAATTTATTTAGCCTAGATAGTACAACTTCCTTCAGAATGTCCAGCAGCCCGGACACCCTGGAACCCCCCTTTTTATTATAACTTCCAGTAAATTTCTTAATTTTTTAGAATTTTCCCCGCTCAGTTCAGGGTTTACACTGTATTTTATTTTTAATTGATCCCTGAGACGTAGGTTTCTGGAACTGACCTTAAAACCCTTATTATTTGTGCTGTAATATTTCTTATAACTGAAATACAGTTTATAAGTGATAGTGAATGCCTAAATATTGGATATGATTAAAAAAACTAAGGTAAGTATTTAAGATAAATTTTTCTACTATATACAAAACAATTTTATTTAAAAATAACTAAAAATTTCAAAATCAATGCGGGTTGTCTTTTCCCGACTTAAATAAAATTACAATTCTTTTACTATTTATATATCTTATCCTATTATGCAGATTGAACCTTAATTATTTATTTATTTATTATATTTGAACATTTATTTGAAAAAAGATTTTTCTCCATTATTTGGAATTCAATTTTGATTTGATTTTATCATATATATTTACGTTTTTAACACCATAATTAATTTAAGTTTTCTTATAATATGTTATTTTAAATCATTCAAAAATACTAGCTTCCTCTACCCAGCTTAAAAAAAGTATTGATAAACTATATCGTTATTCTATATCAGGCAACTTTCTATTAGCAGGTGAAATTATTAATTTAACTTTTCCAACCTTATGGTCCATTGTTCATCGTTCAGGCGCGAAGTATTTCCCTGACGTTCACTGGTGAGATGGATGTCTTCCCGTCGCGATTATCCTGGAACCGCTCTCTGGAGTTGGCTGGAACTTCGTCTTGTAAGTGTTCTGCTTTTAAAGTTGAGTAGTCTCTTTTGTTTCTTCCTCGAGGTATATCTCGACGTTCATAACTTGGATATGAAATAGAAATGAGTTATGACAATTTTGAATTGTCCAATACACATTTCAAAGTCAATCTGTTCATTTGTGTAGCTAATTATTTGTAGCAATAGTTATTCGCAAGAAGATTAAAAAAGAATGTTTTAAGCTGCAAACATAAGAGCGACATCTTTTAACCAGTCTATTCCATCCATCGCTCACTACCGATTAAAACACATGTGGCCCGGATGTAGGGTAATTTCCCTTCCACGTGTACCACCCGATGTCCTAAAATTCCCTCGCGAACGCTTAATTTAATCAGCGTTTCGAAAGCATTTCTGTTTTACTTCAATTTTGCTAATATTTTATTATTTGTACTAATTTCTTTTTTGTATGATTTTACACACTTTTTTGTCTTGCGAAACTGTCACTTTTCGTCAACGGGTTTTCTCGCGATGTTTATCAATACTTTTTTTTTATTCTGAGCATTACACATTATTATTTTAACCCTATCACTTTATATTCATCTACTTTAATTGCGTGAGTTTGAAAAATGTAGAGTTTTATACACAATTATAAAATTTCACATTTCTTACCTTACAACGAAAATATTCCGTTGTAAATTTCCCCTTTGTTCTGGGATTCTGCAGTGAAACACAGGTCTCAGAACAACACCCCTAAGACAACAATTCTCACAACAAAAATACAATTCCTTTTCTCAAAATTTCTCTCACGTCTTCCTTCAAATTGGTTCTTTCTGCACCTAACCTAAAATCTTATCCTAGTACATTACATGTTTACTTAATTTATTAATTTTCATTTCAGTTCATTTTATATTCGTGACATCATTATACTTATTATATTTACCATTTTATTGGTTTAACCCTTCCTTCTGGGTATATCCACTAAAATGTTATCATTTTTTTACACATATTCATAAACATTTATTGCATAGTTATTTTTCACTGTTTACATTTTAATCATTTAAATTCACTTCTCCACACTTTACAGTTTCCCGAACTTTTACTATTCACTGCTAGACTTTTAAAGTTTGCCTGGTTATTAAATAAGACATTTCACAGTTATTTAGACTGGGTAGAGATTTTTTTCTAACTATACCTTTAGCTATGAGTAACGATTCCCTAAGTGTTTTACTAAACCTAATTGCTAAATAAATTCTCCCCTTCTGTCATTTAATAAATTGAGAACATTTTATTTCATATGTCTATCTTTCATCTTATTAATTACTTAAGCAAAATATCATTTGTTAATTTAAAATTGCTTATTAAAATAATTTGCATCTCGTAGA
>JAGFPH010024307.1:0-11441 GCA_018207615.1 Philaenus spumarius
AAACCAAGTTTGTTTTCTGACACGTTAAATACAACAAACACTATGTTTTTACAATTTCAGGGAACAAACCAAGTTTATTTTCTGACAGGTTAAATACAAATACAACACTTACAATTTCAGGGAACAAACCAAGTTTGTTTTCTGACACGTTAAATACAAATACAACACTTTGTTTTTAGAATTTCAGGGAACAAACCAAGTTTGTTGTCTGGCACGTTAAATAGAAATTCAACAAACACTTTGTTTTTTTCAATTTCAAGGAACAAACCAAGTTTGTTTTCTGACACGTTAAATACAAATACAACACTTTGTTTTCACAATTATTAGTCACATTTCGTGAAACAAACCATTAACACTGTTTTTACAATTCCCAATTACATCTCGGGGAACAAACCCAGCTCCTAATGGCTTTGACTAATTTTGCCATTTAACCATATCTGAATGCATTTATTAGTACTGTACTAGCTTTTTCTGCAGTTTAATTGTTTTGTTGTAACACTTCCTACAAATTTTAAGGTGGTAGTTTTGAACATCTGCATTGATTTAAAAAAGTTACCTTTTTGTAGTGAAATTAATTATCTGAAATTTTTTGAACCATTAAGAAATATTATAAACTGATAATGCAGGTTTGCTGCAACTTTAAAACAGTATTTAAATCAAAGTAACCTAACAAGTTCAGGAAAGGTGCGCTACTAGATATTTGTATTGAATTGCATTGAAGAAATGTGTAGGTAAGTGTTTCATTAATGGACTGCCGGTTTTATGAAATTGTGGGTGTTTCACGAACAAACTGCAGGTTTTCTGAAATTTGCAACATCAAATTTTGACAATTATTAATTCATGTGATATTTCTTTGACATACTAATTAAATAAAAGTAACCTAACCAGTATAGGTTTGCAACCGGATATTCATATTACATTGCAATTAAGAAATGTGTGCGTAAGTATTTCACGAATGACAGTGCTGTATATTGAGGAAATTATGAACTCTAAATGTGTAATATTATATGTGCTACCTATCTGGTAATGTAGTTATCTGCACTGGCTTTCCCTACAGTTAAATTGTACTGTCTACATACAATTTCCTCCAAATTGAGATAACAATATGGTAGTTTTGAGAATTGTTTTAAAGAATCATTTATTGATATAATTTAAATAAGAGTAATCTGAGCAGTTCAGGTGAGTTGAGCAACTGAATATTTGTATTGAATTACAAGGGTAGGTATTTAACAAATGAATATTTGAACAATGCAGTGTACCAGTAGGTCAGTTTGAGGCAAAACTACATTTTTTCATTGCTGGTCGAATTTATATTTTTGCAGATCCCCAGGTTTGTGCATTTTTTTTTGCAATAATTGCTAAAGAATAGTTTTAATTTGTTAAATTGTATTATATTACTCACTATACGAACTATTTAACTAGGAAAACCCATCTTTAAGGTGTGATAAAACTAACCTGGCAAGGTTGTGAATTGCACAAAAACAAAATTCCAGCGCACTGCGCAAAAAGTGCGGAGCTAGGAAAACCCATCTTTAAGGTGTGTTAACTAATCTGGCAAGGTTGTAAATTGTACAAAAAATAAATATCCTTCCAGCGCATTGTGCAAAAAGCGCGGAGCTAGGAAAACCCATCTTTAAGGTATGATAACTAATCTGGCAAGGTTGTAAATTGCACAAAAAATAAATATCACCCCTCCAGCGCGTTGCGCAAAAAGCGCGGAGCTAGGAAAACCCATCTTTAAGGTATGCTAGCTAATCTGGCAAGGTTGTAAATCACCCCTCCAGCGCGTTGCGCAAAAAGCGCGGAGCTAGGAAAACCCATCTTTAAGGTGTGTTAACTAATCTGGCAAGGTTGTAAATTGTACAAAAAATAAATATCCCTCCAGCGCATTGTGCAAAAAGCGCGGAGCTAGGAAAACCCATCTTTAAGGTATGATAACTAATCTGGCAAGGTTGTAAATTGCACAAAAAATAAATATCACCCCTCCAGCGCGTTGCGCAAAAAGCTCGGAGCTAGGAAAACCCATCTTTAAGGTGTGATAACTAATCTGGCAAGGTTTTAAATTGCACAAAAACTAGGTTAGGTTTTTATTAATGTGTAAATCTGAGCCTTGCTGGTTTTTTAACCTCTATTTTAACTGCTGTTATAAAATATACGAAATAATTTGGTTTGAAAGTTTAACATTATTATTATTCCTTAGCTTTGGGGTTATTATTAATCCTTCACCTTTATTATAAAGAAAACATACTGTAACATGATTATGTGTATAGAAGGTTCCAACGGGGTTGGCAGGGGTTTCTTACATGTATATAAATTTAGAATAAATTATTAAGTATTTAAAATTTCACTCGTTATCTACATTATGCTAATTCTACTCTCCCTCTGTTAATTATTTACAGTACCGTAGGCATTGTCAATAGAGCAGCTTTTTCGAATTTATGAGTTAATGAATCTATTATGGTATGTTAGTTGACGTGGTAGACATATTTGTTGTATCATTGCAAGTACAAAATACGGATAAAAATAATCTCTTGAAGCTGGTGTCGGTTGTTAAATTGCATTATTTGTTTGAGCAATTTCAGTTCAATCGTTTTGTAGAATCACTTTGTAACATCCTGTCGTTACCAAAGCTAACTTCCCATGCATGCTTTGTTTGTAAAAACGTAGCAACCTCAGTAAATATCCCCAACGATGGCATTAGATACTCTTATATTCAGGCTATTGATAAATCTATAAAGGACAACTTCACAAAATTTGCTAGTTTTTCCATAAATACCTTTACCTACGTAGGCTAAATTAAATATTTTGTATGCACACATCCATTTTAAATCCTAATTATAAGGCCCATAATCAAAAACTGTGCAAATACCATACCAATTTATCTTCTGCTCTAAATTGTTATACCCAGATCTAGTATTGTAAATTAAAATGGATTATAGGCCTTTATTCCAATGTTATGCAAAACCATTAGTTATACCTTCTGTCCAACAGGCATTGGAATAGTTGTAAAATATAATCCAATCCTAAATCTGGATAAAATGTCAGTATAACTACTATTTTTATAAGTGTAAAGCTAGAAAAATACAAAAATAATTGCTTCAAATTTTTAAATCAGCTGTTAATGGAAATATTGGAGCAAACGGCTATATTATCTGCTATTTTATTCAATTGGTTGCTATGGTAATAAATGTAAATACATGTGTTGGTTTATCATTAATTCTAGGTCAAACCTAAGAAATTTTTCCGACTAAATACAAATATTTAAATAAAAAAAGGTTTTTATCGAAATGAATTATAGCCTATGTATGTTACGCAGGGATATTGTAGCTTTTAATTAGTAGCCTAACGCTATTTTTTCAATCGGTTCAGTAGTGCCAGAGATTACCCCATACATACAAACAAAAAAACAACTTTACCTCTTCATAATATTAGTATAGGATAGGTAATTATCGATTGAAAATGTGAGTAGGTTTTTCACATTTATGAATGACTAACGTCGCAGTATGTATTTTAAGCATTGGCATATAGGCCTGTAACACTTCTCAATCCTAAATAAGAGTAATTGACAGTTTAGCATTATCTGCATTATAATTAGGTATATTTATTTATTAGTAGACACCTAAGCAGGTTTCTTGAAATTAAAAGAAATGAGTGTTTAACATCTGCGTTACGCTAAGCATTGGATTATAGGCCTATACTATAACCTCTTAATAATTGGAAAGAGTTATGAATTACTGTAATAAAGTGTGATGTAAAATTAGTTTGGTGAAAAAGAGTTTCATAAGAATAATTTACTGTTGGGATAACAAAACCCCTCGGAGTAGTTGAATAGGCAGGCCTAATATTACTATGTAATGCATCTTACACTAATACACTTCAACTTAAGTGCATATTTAAATCGACCGAACTAATTGTCACCATTTGTGACAATCACAGTATCAGATACTGTATTTAAAAGTCAGATATTCTCTAGCGTGGAGCACTAACCTAATATTAAGTTCCGTAACAAGTAGGCTATAGGCCTACTGTACTAACATTCATTTGGTCCAGGTTAAGACCAATTTGAATTTATTGGTGTATAACGTTTTTGCGTGCTTTAACGTTATTTTATTAAAATAGTTTTATTATCTAAAAGTAACATTTTGCACTTCAAATACATTGTTCCTACTAGTCTTACATAATTTATTTAAAAAGTGTCGCAGTCAAAAGTTAAGAAAAATGCTTGTTACAATAACCATTTTTCTAAACGAAGTTTTATTGTACTATATAAGAAATGCAGGAAGGAAGAGCACAATATGTATAAAAACTTGTTGAGACAAAACAACTCTTCAAAATTTGTTAAATTACACCAGGTTCACATCTCAAATGCCAGGAATAAAATTTACTGTTATTATTTTGCTGAATTTAAAAATAAATAAGCACTTTTAAGTATAGGCCTATCTAATTATTGTAACACAAACGGTTATCGATTTCGCTTCGTTAGCTAAATTATAACAATATTTTTAACCAAGTACCGGTAAGTTAACTGAAAATAACATTTTACACTTAAAATACAATGTTCTTATTAGTTCTTAACATAATTTATTTTAAAATATTTGTTACAATAACCATTTTTTCTAAACACGGATTTTGTTTAACAAATTCAGGGAGGCAGAGCACAATTTTTTTTTTAAACTTATCTAGGCCTACTCGTCGAGAAAACAAAAACCGTCAAAATATGTTAACCTACACCAGGTTCACATCTCAAATGTCTGATTTTACTGTACTAAAATATAGCCTGTAAAATATAAGGCTTATTTTTTTAAGCCGACTTTATTTTATTATTTACTTGTAATGAAATATACCAATTTATTTGAGTTAGGCCTACATACCACTTCAAACCGAATGTAGGCCTATATCAAGAATAAAATTCAATGTTATTTCTTTTGCTGAATTTTAAAATAAACACGCACTTTTAAGTATATCTAATATAATAAAATTGTATACTGTAATTACTCTTTTAAGAAAAAGAGCAAACCCTAACCAATGAACTATATTGTGAAATTAAACAAATAGAATGCATTCGTTGTGTAACATATAAAGTAATAATAATAATTATTATTAACTGAATTGTAGGGATTATGAATTAAATTGAATAAATGAATTAAATTTATTATACAATAAAATGTAGGGACTAAATAATATATTACTTTAGAATAAAACAGTCAGGGAAAGAAGTAAAACAAAGTAGTTTTTTTACTATTAGAATGTCTTACCTAAATTATAAAAAATCAAATGAATAAAATACACTGTTAATATTGCATTACTGATAGAAGTTTAACAAAACGAATGTTAGCGAGTTCCCTGTGCCGGGCGCTGGCCTTGTTGTGAACCGGGCCTTCTAAGGTTTGTTTACATTTTTAGACTGGTTGAACCGAACGCTCTTCAGCCGTGTGTTATTTTAGACTGGTTGAACGTTTACTAACTATAAACGGCTCAACTGGCCCAAAGCTCAACTAGCCCAAATCATTCTATTTAATACATTTATTTGGGCTGATTGAACCTTCAGTAGTTTTAGACTGGTTGAATTTTGGGCTGGTTGAGCTCCTCCCTTAAGTTTTAACTTAACAAAATGGAGGAATTAACATTAAGGACGTGTTCGTGTTCCCGGTTCCCGCCCGCTTCGCAATCGCCCACAGTTACGGATATTCGATATAAATCGATGCATCGAAAACAATATGTTTACGATTCGATACGTCGAATTAATCCGATGTATTACATGCAGCGAACTATAGATAGAAAGACGAAATCATGTTTTTGAGAGCAGAAAATTTCAATGCTCGCTATCCAAATAAACTATAAACTGTAGTTTAACATACTTAGGATTAAGATATAACTTTCAAACTTGGCATGGGTATAAATAATTAGTTTCTAATGATAACAGTAGCATTATAACAGAATTGTCATCTCTATATATTTAAAATAGTTGTTTGAAGTTTTATTTTTGTGTGAGTTTTTCTAATGATGACAGTAGCATTATAACAGTTAATTGTTACCTCTATATTATATTTAAAATAGTTGTTTGAGGTTTTATTTTTGTGTGAGTTTCCAAACATGACAAAATATAAGTCTGCTACTAAAATTTTCATTTTTTGGTCAGAGATGTCATCAAAGCGAGAAAGTTTTACAGCGGTAATCGAATGATTTTTTTATGATTTTTGAAGTTATACTTCTTTGCGCCCGTTGTAATTGGGATGGGGTGTCGGTCGAGCAAGCTGCACTGCATTTTCTGTACAATTTTATTTTGCTTGTAATTGATCTTCTTTCTTTAGAGAATACCTCAGTTGTCATTCACTAAAGTCATTGATTTTTAGGCCTGAATAATTCTCTCTCTTCACCAGACACTGCATATTTTCCACAAAATAACAAAGTGAGCACAGTCACCACAAGTATCATTTATAGGGCAAAATGATAACTAAGATTAAACTCTTCATTAAATATTTTTGTCTACAAAGCCATTCATTCTCATATTCATCGGTTGGCTTCTGTGTTTACGCACATTCTTTCACATACAGCTCTATACATTTTTGTAATATAAGTTCAGGCCCAAAGTATTTACGTGCTCTTCTATTCTTCAAATAGTGTCTTTCATAATCAGGAAATGAGTGATGTGGTTAACTACTGTACTGATTGTTCACTCTATCATGTATTTTATTTGGTGGCTCAAGTCTACCTCTTTGAGATATTATGTTTCCCGTAGAAAGTGATTTTTTATTTATAACATTCTGCACAACTTTTGATCTTAGAGGTAGTAATATAATTAGTATAAAACCAATAAAGTGTGTAAATAGGATATTTAAAAAAATATATAGTTATCAGAAAGGAAGATACCGAATAATATAGACCTAATAGCAGTAACATACTTTTAATGTGCACTTAAGTTCTATTCAATGAGTAATAATTACGAATTTGTCATTTTTAATTTAACTTAACGTATGTTTAGCATTGAGATATACGCCTATAACCCCTTCCCAATCCTAAATCTGGCTATAATGACAGTGTAGTTTTATAACTAGATCTATGTAGCACACCTTCCAATAGCAAAACCTGAGCAGGTTTTTCAAATTTACGAGTCATTAATTTTTAAATATGACACTAACGCCGCCTTATGTTTGGCATTGGAATATAGGTCTATAATCCCTTCCCAATCCTAAATCTTTTTATAATGACAGTATAGTTGCATGTAGTACAATTTCCAATAGCAAAACCTGAGCAGGTTTTTCAAATTTACGAGTTATGGATTTGTCATTATGAATTTAACTTATCGTATGTTTAGATTGAGATTGAGATATATGCCTATAACCCCTTCCAATCCTAAATCTGGATATAATGACATTGTTGTATTATAACTAACTATGTGTACGTACTACAACTACCACTAAAAAAAACCTAAGAAGGTTTTTCAAATTAACGAGTTATGAATATTTAATTAGAACATTGACGCTGCCGTATGTAAAACATTCGAATATAGGCGCGTATAATCGCTTTCCAATCCTAAATCTGGATATAATGACATTGTAGTATGATAACTAGGTGTATGTTCTCCAACGTCCAATAAAAAAATATTTTATTTACGATTTATGAAATTTAATTATGCCCATAAGTGTTAAGGTTTACAAAGACTCCTCTTTTTTTATTTGTATAGGCTTTATATAATTTCATTTAAAGTACAAAATATAGGTAAATAATTGAATAAACTATATTTATTTGTAGTTATTATTGTGAAATTACATAATTTTCACCTTATTTTAACCCATTTCAGATAAAAATAACACGCGAATCACTTTGTAACATCCTGTCGCTATCAGCGATCGGCCAGAGTCAGTGTGAGCCCAGCACTGTGCTATCTTCCCGACGGCTACTTAATAAGTTCAATTCAATGAGACCAATGAGTAGTATACAGAGTGTCCCCGAACTTTCTGGACCCCTTTTGTGGATATGTTCCTGGGATCCAGACAAACATATTTCACAATATAAACATAAGTCTAAGGTGCTTATTTTTCGTCTGTCTGTCTGTATGTGTTTTTTACAAAATATTTAATATTTTTTTAAGTGAAAAAGATATTGAGCTCAAACTTTGTATACCTATTTGTTGCGTAACCTTTTATAACTGTACGAGAAATTAGAACATTATTTTAAATATTTTAAAAATGGTGGCCGTTTATAATTTTTGATGTCAAATATATCAAAAACCGCTAACTTAACAACAAAATTACAAGAGACAAAAATTTTACTTTTTTAATGGCAAACACAATGATTTTTTTATTTTGTCTGTAGCTCAAAGGATAACAGAGATATTGACAAAAAGAAGGAAAATGTATTTCTTGGTAGTTGTCAACAATACCCAGAATTACTCTAGAAACAAAATATTTTAAAGTTATTATCAGCTAAACTAATAAGTTATTTGCACAATGATTCGAGCACTTTCTGAGCTGATTCCACTAGCAAACAATAGTAAAAATGTTCATATATTCATAGGTCTGGAAATGCTTCGTTATAGAGAGCTGGCGAAAGATTTCACCCGAGTTTCAGATTACTCACATAAACAAATCCCTATTGAAACATGTAGGCCGTTAATTAAGGTGTAAAATTTAATTTAATTTAATTTACGTAAAAAGAGCAGATAAATTTAATAAAATAGGCCCCAGTTCTGTAACTGTGCAGTAATTGTTGCGATATTTGACCCAAAACGCAAAATTCGGTCTTAATAAACAGCTAATACTTTTATTTGTAAACATGGTCACATTGTTGTTATTTCTCATTCGATTTTCTTGATTAAGCTACAGTTACATTTGTATGTACTTAAAAGGTAGATATTTTATAATTCAGTAATTTATTTTTAAAGATTTGATATCAGTGAGTAATCTGAAACACGGGTGAAATCTTTCGCCAGCTCTCTCTAACGAAGCATTTCCAGACCTGTAAATATATGAACATTTTTATTATTTTTTGCTAGTGGAATCAGCTCAGAAAGTGCTCCAATCATTATGCAAATAACTTATTAGTTTAGCTCATAATAAATTTAAAATATTTTGTTTCTAGAGTAATTCTGGGTTTTGTTGACAACTACCAAGAAAAACATTTTTCCTTTTTGTTGTCAATATCTCCGTTGTCCTTTAAGCTACAGACAAAATAAAAAAAAACTATTGTGTTTGCCATTAAAAAAGTAAACTTTTTTGTCTCTTGTAATTTTTTTGTAAAGTTAGCGGTTTTTGAGATATTTGACATTAAAAAGTGTAAACGGCCACCTTTTTGAAAATATTTAAAATAATGTTCTAATTTTTCGTACAGTTGTAAAAGGTTACGCAAAAAATAGGTATACAAAGTTTGAGCTCAATATCTTTTCTACTTCCAAAAATATTAAGTATTTTGTAAAAAAAAAAAATACAGACAGACAGACGAAAAAATAAGCACTGTAGACCCATGTTTATATTGTAAAATATGTTTGTCTGGATCCCAGGAACATATACACAAAAGAGGTACAGAGAGTTCGGGGACATCCTGTATATTTAGTTATAATATAACATAATATACAATCTACTAACATAATTATGTTGATGTTTGATTATTGAAATGTTTTAATAGTTGCTGTTGTATTATCTAATAACATCTTACAAAAAATAAATCATATCGCTTCAATAATCTGATATTATTTAGAATAAAACAGCGAGTATATTACGGTATAGGCCTACATTTGTTTCATTTAAATAAAACTATTAATTACGATTGCTTGTCTAAATTATTAAAAGTAATACGAATACACACTCTACATGCGTTACAAGAAGATACACCTATTATTTATACTTAGTTTAGATACAGAAACAAGAGTTTTACTAAAAAACACGGACGTGACATTTTCCTATGCTATGCTTGTTCGGAGTAGGTGTGAGCTGTGAACCGGGCGTTGTGTGAGATTGTTTGTTTACGTTTTGGGCTGGTTGAACTCCAAGCTAGTTTGGGCTGATTGAACCTTTCGCTAACATAAGCGGGTCAATCAGCCCAAAGCTCAACTAGCCCAAATTATTATATTTAATTCATTTCTTTGGGCTAGTTGATCTTCTGTCGTTTTTAGACTGATTGAATTTTGGGCCAGTTGAACCCATCCCAAAATTAGCATCATTTTGTTCACCGTCGGATTTTCTTGAAATTTTTACTTTAACATAAATTCAGGTATAACCCGGGGAGGGAGTAATATTAAAATATATGCTTCCTGTGAAAATAACAATGGTAAGTAGTCCCATAGCAGAAGGTTTTAATCCATTGGTGTTGTTTAATCCATAATTCATAGTGATTAAAGAATAAATACATCCTTGAACAGAATACAAAATTCCGAAAGTATACTCGCAAAAATTAGCATCTTTTTTGTTTACCGTCGGATTTTCTTGAAATTTTGTATATAAGTGGTCGTTAGTATCTCATGAACGTATACGTATCAAAATTACTTAATTTTGTCTTTTTAACCAATGTCTTATGTTTGTTGAAAGTAAAGAAACCCTTGAGCGTCGGGCGGCAGTCGAAAAATTATCTAACTGATTTGATCCTGAGCGGCACCCTGCGGCGAGCGTTATGCCAACGCTCATCCGCCGCTTGCATCGTAGCCAGCCAACCGTGTTTAACAAGGAAACTCCATCAGTTAGATAATAATTTTCGTGCGCCGCTTACACCTGATACTGCCGCCTGTCGCCCACCGCTTGCATTGTAGCCCAGGCTTTAGAAGTGTAATTTCATGGCGAATACAAAACGCATAAAAATTCCGTATACCAAATTGAAGCTAGCGGTTCCGGGTAAGTGAATGAATAGGCAGAAATAGATAAATGGCGGATGCACTGGCTTATGCACGAAAATATAATACACTAAAATATATATGTGTGTACTCTAAATCGAATAATATCATTAGATCATCCTAGGGAAATGTTTTTTTCTTTAACTATATTGTAATCATTTTCACGCCGCCCAAACTTTAAAATATGTGTCCTCCAATCTATTTTTTCCGTCACTGTCCAACTACTATCTGCTTGCTTCTTAAAATGAAGAGTGGCAGAACGCCACAGGCAGATGAACCGAAAGATTCATTATTCGAAAATTATGTATATGATGCATCGAAAACGACATACATAACTGTACTTTCGGAAAATATTGAATGACCCAAACAAGAATCTACAAAAATCTACAAGCATCTTTATTAGACCATGATTAATTCGTGA
This sequence comes from Philaenus spumarius, assembly GCA_018207615.1. Classification (NCBI taxonomy): domain Eukaryota; kingdom Metazoa; phylum Arthropoda; class Insecta; order Hemiptera; family Aphrophoridae; genus Philaenus; species Philaenus spumarius. The sequence goes on from JAGFPH010024307.1 coordinate 11,244, forward strand.
ATTGATCTTTTTTACATGCTTTTCTTCAACTCACTACCGTACAACCGGTGGGTGGGCCGGTGCGTGGACCGGTGCACGGTCGCCTCGGCTCTTTCCGGATCGCCTCGGGCTGCTCCGTACAGCACATCGCGTTACGATTGCGTTCTCGCATACGCATATTAACCAAAAAATTAACCCTCATATAGGGGGGGGGGGGGG
>JAGFPH010024309.1:0-11439 GCA_018207615.1 Philaenus spumarius
CATACTTTTATATTTTTCTAAAAAATGAATATTTTTGAACATTTTAAAGGCATAAATAATTATAAACATTGGTAAAAAACGATTATACAAGTGGCAAAACTTATAAAAGTTTACCTTATTGATTTTATAAAAAGAACATTTGATTTAAATAACACTAAAGTGGAAAACGTATAGCAAAGCTATTTAGTAAGGCAGTGCACAGTGTCGCGGGTTCATTTGAAGAAGAACTAAGCCCTTTTTATTACTTTCTAGTTAACCATTGCATGATACAGACGTTTTTGTTAAGAGGCTCTAAAATTAATTCAACATTACATTAAAATAAAGACAATATAAATAGTTAAATCCATTTAAGAAGGAAGCAGAAATAATTTTATTACGAATTTCAAGAGCTAAAATAATATCAGCTATTCTAAATAAACTAAGGAAGTATTAATGTTTCAATTGAGCTCCAGGGAAGGTAGTATCGGCCATATTTATTAAAATACATTTAAAGAACAATTACCAAAACTTCAGTGTTAAATATAGACTTACCAAATTGTTAAATTATAAGAAATTAGGAACCATAATTAGGAATTGAACATTTATTTGAAAATTTATACTTTAATAGTTAGCAAATTTAAATATTTATTACAGTAATTATATGATTCTTTTTGCTACTGATTGCATACTTAATTAGCCACAAACCTTTTTGACCCGAGATTAAGAGATCTAAATATTTAGTAATTATAAAATAATTAAAATGTTTGATATGTAATAATAAGATTATATATATAATTTAAATGTAAAAGGAGATTCAATATATTGTTTAATAAACTAAATTTGTTATAACTTTAAAACTTATAATTATTGTATTGTTGAAATAGGCCTAGCCTATAAGTAGAACCAGTGAGATATTTGTAGTGCTCTTTCAGCTTTGAGATATACAATTGAAATCTGATAAATTCAATTTAAAAGGAAATCATACTTTTATTACAATTTGGCTCCACAACGTAAAGCTATTTTAAAAAGAAATAACATTTTATTATAAATTTGGCGCAACAACGTGACGGCTTTTATTAAGTGTGCAATCTTATAATTATTAAGGAATATAAGCAACATTTAGAGATACAATTTTAAACAATATATTACTTACTTATTAATTAATATATCAGTGGAATTTATTTAATTGTTTAATAAATTTGAATACCGTATATAAGAATAGAATGGCAGAACAAAGCAGTTATAATTTAAGGGATCAGCCTAAAGAATCAAAAAGGAAGCAAGAGGCTGATACTCAAAAGAAAACAAGTAGGCCTAAGAAAAATGTAGGGGAAATAGAAGGAGAAATGGTCAATATTGTTGAGGTACAAGAATTTAGGCATAAGGAGGGAGGCACGTTAGAGATTCCTAATGTTGAAAGTTATGATGAACAGGGAAACAAGGATGATAGGCTATTACAATTATTTCAGACAATGATGAGTAAGATGGAAGAAAATTCAAATAAGCTAGAGGCTAAATTAAAACTAACTTCAGATGAGCTAGAGGCTAGATTAAGAGAAAATTCAAAACTAACTTCAGATGAGCTAGAGGCTAGATTAAGAGAAAATTCAAAACTAACTTCAGATGAGCTAGAGGCTAGATTAAAACTAAGTTCAGATAAAATGAGAGAAGATTTGAAAATGCAACTTAAACAAAATTCAAATGAATTAGAGGCTAAATTAAAACTAACTTCAGATAGGATGGAAGAAAATTCAAATAAATTAGAGGCTAAATTAAAACAAAATTCAGAACAATTTGATGCTAAGTTCAGAGAAAATGCAGATAAATTAGAATATTTAAATGCACAAATTAAGGAAAGTTCAGAACAGATGCTCGAGGTAAAGAACGAATTACTAACCAAATTTGATGAGAAAATAGAAAGTAAACTTACAGAATTTAGGGAACAAATGTTGACAAGTTATGACACACTCGAGAAGGATATTAAAGGAAACTATCAGAAACTGGAGGACAAGCTAATCGAACAAACTGACATTACTAAAGGAGAAATATTGAACTTAAAATCAGATTTGAATGAACAAGGAAAGCACATAATAGATTTAGATAATGTGTTTGAGAATAAAATGAAGGAAATGGGAAACAATATAGACAAGGTTAGAGAAAGGCTAAATGAAACAGACGAGAAAGTTGAAAAGTATAAAAATGCAGGTGGTAGTACACAAGTACTATATGTTAGTTGTGAAAACTCAAATAATGCAAATATACCAAAATTTGATGGGAAATCAAGCAACCCAATAGAATATTTGAAGCAAATGACACGATATATAATAAAAAGTCAAGAGAAATGTATCAGAGAAAATAGAGAGATTTCAACAGTTAGAGAGTTAATAGATCTATCAATGGAAGGTAATGCAGCAAGATGGTGGCAGATTGTTAGAGAAGAAATAGACAGCATAGAGAGATTTAGAGAAAGGCTAATAGAAAAATACTGGAATGATGAAATACAAAATGGAATAAGGAATAGGATAGAAGTAGAGAAGTATAGGCCAGATGGTAAATTAAGCAGGGCAGATTATTTTATTGAAAAGGTCATATTAATGCGGAATTTGACACCGACACCATTGGAAGACGAAGTTGTTAGAAGACTAGCAAGACATTTTGACGACAAGATAAAAGATGCTAGGAGGATACAAAATATAAATACAATTAGGGATATGGAAAGGTTCTTGAATGAAGAAGATATAGAGGAGAAAAACGAACTAGTCAGGAAAAATGAAGAGAATAGAAGGAAATTCAGGCAGACGGAGGGAGAAAATAAATTTAGGACTCCATTTCGAGAACAAGGTTATCCAATAAACAGAAATAGAAATTTTAATAGCTTTAACCCAATAAACAATAGAAATAACATGTATAGGCCATCACCAAGAGAAAATAACTATCCAAACCGCACACCATTTCAACCATTTGTAAATAGAGAATTTAATAGGCCATCAGTGGAAACTAACCAACAACGATTTCAAAATAGCCCACCCAGACAGAATATTGTACAATTCCAAAGGAATGCAGGGGTAAGACAACCACAAGAAAATAAAAATGTACATGTAATTAAGGCACAAACAGAGACACAGGAGAATGTATGTGAGGCAACTCCGGCTTTAAACTATTAAGCACTGAAACATCCAATGCAAATGTAAATAATATTAATAAAGATGACACAAAATTAGAAGATATTTCAGTGCAACTAACTAAACAAAATTTTAAATTAAATAAACAGAATCAATTGGAAGATAGAGAACAGGAAAACATAATAGAAATAAATAGGCCTAGAATTGAAGACAATATAATAATCACTACTGTTCTATGTGATAGGAAATTTTTAACTGAATGTGATCAGGAGGACAATGCGGATAAAACAAATAGATATAATGAGTATAGCCCAGAAATTTATATAGAATTAGGAGAATTGAGGATAAAGTGTTTAATTGATTCTGGTAGTAATGCAACATGCATTCAGAAAGAATGGTTTCTGCAAAATAAAAACAGGTTAGGTAGATTTGAGGAGCTACCTGTGGTAGGAGTCAATATAGTCACAGCAACAGGAAAGAAGAGTCGACGAGTTGAGAGCATGATTATGTTGAAGGTAAAAATTGGAGAAATATATTATGATATGCAATGTTTGATAGTACCCGATTTGTTAAGAGAAGTAATTATAGGAATGGACAGTATTTGTGAATTGAGAATGAAGTTAGATTTCAATGAAAATAATATAATGATTAATTATGATGACAAGAATGAGGTAAAAAAGATGGACAGGGAAAGAAACGATGGAATTAGATGTGAGTTGATTGGAAGAAAGGAATATGAGATGATTGAAGGCAACAAATATTATGAAGACGACTATGAAATAACCACAAAAAACAATTTAGTGACAGAGGAGATTATTCGAGAGGAACTAGATAAAATAGAATTATTAAACCAGAAGCAGAAGAAACAATTAAGCGACTTATTAATAAATTATAAAACCATATTTTCAAATCAACCGGGAAGATGTAACTGTTACAACCATAAAATCAAAATTAAAAACGATAAAACCTTCTTTCAAAAAAGCTATCCCATACCTTTAAAATATCAGGAGGCAGTCCACAAGGAAATACAGAATATGTTGAATGCAGATATAATAGAAGAAAGTAGTAGCCCATTTATAAATCCGATTGTAGTAGTAATAAAGAAAAATGATGAGGTTAGGTTATGTTTGGATGCAAGGTGCATAAACGATTTAATAATACCAGACTACCAATGTAATAGAGGTATCAACGAGATATTAAGCAAGGCAAAGGCTACAGAATGGCTAAGCACTATTGACCTAACGAATAGTTTTTGGCAGATCCCATTGGAAGAACAATCGAGACAGTATACAGCATTTCAATACAGGGGTAGAGTGTATCACTTTAAAGTAACACCGTATGGCCTATCAACATCATTAGCGGCACTAATAAGGGGACTACATAATGTAATGAATGATGAAACTGAAGATTTCACCATGATGTATGTCGATGACTTGGTATGCATGTCAGACAGTTTCGGAAAACACTTAGAACACTTAGAAATTATATTTAGGAAATTTAAATCAGCAGGCATGACAATTAAATTTGAAAAATCGATATTTTGTCGAAAAGAAATTCCATTTTTAGGTTTTAAATTGACTACTACAGGCTTGGCAGCAGACGATGAAAAGGTGAGGGCGATTTGAAATTTTCCATCTCCGAAAAATCATAAACAGATGAAGGGATTTTTAGGCTTAGCCAATTTCTATAATAAATTTGTTCATAGATATTCAGACTTAGTAAAACCGTTAATACATTTAACGTCCAAGAAAGTAAAGTTTAAATGGACAGAGAAGGAGGAAGAAGCATTTAAGAACCTCAAGGAAGCATTCCTACATACAGTCATGTTGAGACATCCAGACCCAAATAAGACATTTATTTTACAGACCGATAGTAGCAATTATGCGATTGGAGGACACATATACCAGATACTGGATAATGGAGAGAAGGCAGCGATTATGTTCCTGAGTAGGACTTTAAAAGGACCTGAAATTAATTACTTTACGACGGAAAAAGAAATGTTAGCAATTCTATTCTGTTTGCAAAAGGCAAGAACTTTGGTTTTGGGGCATAAAATTAAAATTATTACTGACCATCAAGCTCTAACATTCATAAAAAAGTGTCGTTTATTAAATTCAAGACTATCAAGATGGATTCTCTTGATCCAGGAGTATGACTTTGATATTGAGCATTGTAAAGGGATTGAGAATATCGTAAGTGACACTTTGAGTAGAAATCCTTGTGATACAGAGAATAGAAATTTAGAAAACGAAAACCACAAAATTATAATTGCAAATTTGGAACGAATTGTAGATCAGAATTTTATGCAGAACCTAAGAAATTTAAATTTTAGACAAGAAGAGAGTGAGGAAACAAGGGCTATCATTGACAACATTCAAAATTACGAAAATTTATACAAATTAGAAGAAGGAATACTTTTTAGGAAAAGCAAAGGAAATTGGAAAATTGTGATACCACAGAATTTGGTTTATAAGTTAGTGATTGCATGTCATGAATACTATTTGCATTGTGGCGTTGCAAAATGCACAAAAATTATACAGGAAGATTTTACTTTTGGAAAGATGAACAAACAAATTAAAAATATAATCAAAGTATGTGAATTATGTCAGAAATGCAAAACTACAAACCAAACCAACTTTGGGGAAATGAGAAGTATCAAAACCAATAGACCAAATGACCAAGTTTCAGTTGACTTCTATGGACCATTACCAACAGGGACAGGAGGAAATAAATACCTTTTTGTGATCAAGGATACTTTCTCAAAATTTGTGCAAGCTTATCCATTAAGGAAAGCGACAACTTTGGCTGCAATTAAAAGTTTAGATGATTACATAAATAAATACGGAAATGTAAACAGGGTACAATCCGATCATGGAACACAGTTCACCAACCAGAGATGGATGAGGTATCTCAATGAGAAAGGTATGATGCCTATATACTCGCCTGTTAGGAGACCAAACAGCAATATGGTGGAACGAGTGCATAAGGAGATAGGACGATGTCTTAGGACATACTGTCACAGCAACCACAGAAATTGGAATAAATTCATACCCTTGATAGTAGAATGTTTAAATGAACTACCACATGACAGCACAGGATATACACCAAATGAACTGCAATTAAACAAAAAGACACCCAGATTTTGGCATAATATTTTAAAATTTGAATCTTTTGATAATGATGATGAGAACTTAGAAATTAAAATTGAGCTTGCAGCACAAAGGATTAGAAAAAGAGGACAAATAAGAAACCAAAGATATAATGACAGTCATAAATTGGCAGAGTTTGAAGAAGGAGATAGGGTGTTGCTAAAAGAGAGTGGGTATTCGCACCAAGCAAGAGGAGAGATGGCAAAGTTATTCATGATTTATACAGGACCATATGCGATAAAGGAGAAAATGGGAAAAGCAACCTATTTATTGTCTTATATTGATAAGCCTGCAAAGATAAAGGGAATTTTTCATATAACCAGTATCAAGAAATATTATGAGAAGAATTTGGATAGGGAAGAATGTAATTAAATGTAAATACATAAGTAAGGGGAGATTACAGTAGGGAATTGGCAATAGAGTTGTTGCTTAACTTCCTTATAATTATTATTAGTCAGTTGACTGTTTTGAAGTTTGTATATAATTGTTAATATCAAGATGTTTATGTATATAGTTGTTGAGAATGTTAAATAATTATTAAGATTATATATGTTGTTAATAACCAAAAATGTTATGTTAAAGAATTTAAAATTTGTTAAAAAACTGTCAGTTTTTATAAAAAATTCTAAATTGGAGGACAGTTATAACATTTTAGCCCAGTTGGGAAAATATAACCTCAAAATTGTACCTAGCAAGAATTAGCCTACCTAATGAAAATAATTTAACTTCATTATTTGTAATAATTAAACACAGTAAATAACTATATAATATCAATAAATAAGGCTAAATAGAAATTAACTTACCTTTTTCTTTTATAAAAATAAATCGACAAGCCTAGGCTACTGTAAAATGTAATTACAAAAAATTGAAAAGTATGAAATCATATTTCATTGTTCAAATCTATTAGCGTGTATAATTATGCGTATGTATTACCAGATTTAGTATAATTAAGATTAAGAAACATTGTAAATTATTTGAAAAACAAGTGTTAAAACAGTGTTGAAATATTATAAATGTGTAAACAAAGCAAATGAAAGTGAAAGCACTGGTATAACCTACTCAGACTGCAAAGACAATCGATTAAAGTTAAATCGGAATTAAAAACAGCTGTTTCCAATGCGTACATTATCACCCGTATACATACTTTTATATTTTTCTAAAAAATGAATATTTTTGAACATTTTAACCCAGGAACGGCCAAACGACACCACGACACCAGGTTAGACGGCGCAAACGCAACAACTTCACACATTTGCATAAATTTGCATATACTTGCATAAACGATAATTTTAAACCACTTAAAATTATCCAATCGTAATAAAACTGGCACCATTGGAAAGGTAATGAATTAAACTTTAATTTTTGTATTTAAAACTTTTTCGTAAGACATATATTTACATACGTAAACGTCGTTTCAAAATTACGTTATGCAAAACAGCTGTAACATTCGCGACATTGACCTGAACTAACGTGAAATCTTTGTCATTTTCAACGGTCCGTAACTCTTTACAGAATGTGTTTATGAAAAAGATCATAAAGGCATTGAATTCCTCATAGTTTTATCTTTAAAATAGTATTTTTAATTCATCTGTGACTATAATCGAATCTGAGGTTCATAATTTATAGAAAAGGCTTGCTATTGGTTGAAAATTTAGGCTAATGACAGGACTCCATTGCCTCGGGTATTACAGTCATATAGTGATATATTCCGAAGATGTGTTATATATGTCTGTAAAGTAGAAGAATTGTACTTTCAAATGACATCCAGTTGAAATGATTTCGTGTTGTTAGGTTGGCAGAAACTGTTCTTGAAAACCATGCTTTTTCCTTCTTCCGCCCGACGCCATTGTAAGCTAAACCTTTTGTGTCTGATATGTAAGTGCTAGTTTTCTCATGTTTTAGTAAATACAAAGTGTTAAATAGTTTATAAAACAGTGTTAATATTGTGTTTCAGTTATAAATAAATATGTGTAGAATGTGTTATTGTGTTTTTTTAGTGAAATTAGTGGTATAAAAGTGTTGAAAAGTGATTTATAAAAAGTGCTTTGTTTTTTTACAGATCGCCTAGCCTAGGCTATTTTATAACTATTTTATTTTACTATTTACAAGAAACAATATGGCAGATAGGGACTATTTTGACAGGTCATCAGATCTGAGGGAGGTTTTGGAAAATGTTGACTCTGATTCTGATGGCCTGTCCTCAATTAGTGATGATTTTGGTTGGGGGGAAGCTGAACAACCCTACCTAACCTGTCATGGGGATGTGGAGGCAATTTCCAAAGACAGTGATATTTCTGCAGATGATTTTGATTCAGACTCATCTATAGAAATACCATCTGTGGACGGATTGTCTTCAGATTCCGATGACGAGGTTATGCATCCTAATACTGGTAATTTGGATCCTTCGGCTCAAAACGACTTCCTTGGGCCTTCACTAAACTCGGACGACTATTTACGACCTGGACCGTCCTCTCAACCTGACATACCTCCACCTGTAGACTTACCTGACGTACCACCTCCTAAACGTCCACGACAAAGACTGGCTAGGCCTAGGCCTAGGCCTATTATAGACGACAGACGTTCACAGCGGCCATGGGTTCGGGTTTATCCTCCAGAACCGGTGAAAGATGTTGGACCACAATTTAGGGTACTTAATCCAGGGCCTCGCAATACTCCAAACAGTACTAGAGCAATTGATTTTTTCAATCTCTTCATGACAGCAGCTATGTGGAGACTTATGGTTGACGAAACCAATAAGTATGCACGTACTGTGTTACGTCAGCAACGAGAGTCTGGATTGCTCAGGCCACAATCCAGATTAAGAAAGTGGGTTGACGTAACCATAGAGGAGATGAAAAGATTTTGGGCTATACTGATAAATATGGGCGTAACTGATCGCAAAAATCTCAGACTTAACTGGATAACTCGGCCAAACCATTTCATTAGTTTATATTCTCGGAATATGTCTTTGAAACGATTTGAGCTTATCATGAGTATGTTTCATCTATCTTCTGATCAAGGTGATGGTTGCGGAAACCACGGTAACCCGTTTTACAAAATTAGCACTTTTGTTCAGATGATGAATGATACATTCAAAGAACATTTCGTTGCAGGACAGGAGGTATGTATTGATGAAAGTATGATTGGCATGAAAAACCGTTGTGCTTTCATTCAATACATGCCTAACAAAAGACATTGTAGATATGGCATTAAAAAATTTGAACTCTGCGATTCTGCTACCAGTTATGTTGTCCATATTTCCTTATACAGTGGTAGAAATTATTTGTCTGGAGACACTGACCCCTTTACTCATAAAGTCGTTACAAATCTCATGAATGAAGTGGGGTATTTAGACAAGGGTTATCATCTTTTCACTGATAACTATTACACAAAGATACCTCTTGCTGATTTTTTGCTATCGAGAAACACCTTTTTGACTGGTACGGTAAACAAAAACAGCAAAGGTATCTGTAAGACTCTTGTCAATGCAAGACTTACTGAGGACAATCAGACCCAATATTTCAGGAGAGGTGACTTACTTCTCGTGAAATATCAGGTCAATCCAAAAAAGAAGCCTGTTTGTGTTATGTCCACAGCATGTCATGCTATTGACATTAGGGTTAGAAGTCAAAGAGGTATCACTCGGATAAAACCTCATTGCATCAATGAGTACAACCGATATATGGGAGGTGTTGATGTCTCTGACAAAAGTATCTACCATTGTACACTTACGAGGCCTTGCAAGAAGTACTGGCGCAAAATTGTATATAACTTCGTCGACATAGCGTTACTTAATGCGTGGATTCTGTACAAGTGGCAGAATCCAACGAAACGCGTTAGGGCAAACTTTATGTTAGACGTTGTTGATTCACTAGCGCGACCTTATTTTGCAAAACCTCGGACTCCGGCTCTGATTGATATAACGGACACATCTGCTGTGACAACGACAACACTTACGACAGTAACAACACCGACGACAAACACTACAACACATACACCTTCACCTACTGCGACTACACCCTTACCTACTTCTTCGCACGGTCTACAATACAATAGAAATAGTAACAAGCATTGTGCCGTTTGTAGCGAAGAAGAAGGTAAGAAAGTTAGGGTAAGGTACTTTTGTGCAGGGTGTAATGCCGGTGTGCATAAGGACTGTTACCCTAGACTGAAACACGCTTTCAGACCAGGCAAGGGTTGGCGTCGAGGTACGGAGGATTCAAATAATTAGTATTAGGAAATCCTCCAACAACGACCGCCCCCCACCAACTTTCGACTTGCCCTATCTGCTTAACATGTAAGTACACATTTTTTATTTTACATGTAATTTATATAAAGTTATTTAGCCTACACATGTTATAAATATACCGGTTCATAGTTGTTTTTAGACAATAGGCTTACTCATATTTAGCAATGTGCAAAAAATTTGACAGTTTTGCGCTTATATGATTGCAATGCGTTTTTTTAGGGAAATGTGAGGTATATTATTATTTTTCTACAGATTTATCTGTAGGCCTATAACAATTTTCTACAACTTTTTTACATTGTAAAAAATTACAAAAATTTCTCTTCTATATTATAAAACTTTATTTATAGGCTGGTGAAATTTCTTGATTGAGACCCTATCTGCTTTGCTTTTTAACATCGCTATCTGCTTTTAACATGTAAGTACGCACATTTTATTTAATTTATATATCTGATACATTACATAAACTGATTTACACTTGTTTTGCCATTTTATGATTGTTTTTCACAAAGGAGGCGTATACTACATTTTTACAATTTTACACATTTGCACTAATAAGGTTGCAATGAGTTTTTTTGGGGGGGAAACTAAATTTTTTTTACAGATTACTCTTTACAAGTATTATGTAAAACTTTTCTATATTTTGAAAGAAATTGTAAAAATGTTTATCCACTGTTACGTAACTTTTTATACATTATTTTGGGTCAAATTAGTCAGACGTTTAGGGCATTTCTTTCATTCTATAATATCTGAGACCAAAACGAAAAGTGACATAAAATTTTCAAGTTTGCAGTTCAATTCTATGATTTATTCTCTACAATTTGATATAATAAAAATTAATTTTGAGGTAAAAAATATATAGGCATACTCATTTTCAAAATAGGCCTGCTTTAGTAGTGTTTCTTGTCGCAGGAACATAAAAACATGTGTTTTCTGAAAAAAA
>JAGFPH010024310.1:0-11439 GCA_018207615.1 Philaenus spumarius
GCTAATCAGCGCCTTCGTGTGTAGACAAATTTCCCAGCAATACGGTTATAATAATATAAAGTGCGTGTTAGCACGCAATGGATAAAGTGCGCGTTGGCACGCAACGGTTATTAATTTAAAGTGCGCGTTAGCACGCAATGGATAAAGTGCGCGTCGGCACGCAACGGTTATTAATTTAAAGTGCGCGTTAGCACGCAATGGATAAAGTGCACGTTAGCATTCAGCGGGTATTATTAGATGTACATTTAGACAACTATTCAGCGCCTTCGTGTAGACAGGTACCCACCAACTTATATGACAATGACCACTGGATCTTTATTGACAGTGGTCATGCTAAAGTATTGAAATATAAAACCTAAGCAGAGGCTTACACGTGCAAGAATGCGTTGCTTGCAAATTTGCATCCGTTGTTCTACCAGCGAACACAGCTTGGCTTTATCTTATTTGTGCATTCGGTAAGTGAACATATGTTAATTTTCTCTCTGTGAATTATAAGTGTTCATAATTTGTGCTAATTGTTTAAATATTATTTATACATTTATAGTTTTATCTGTGTTTTAATATTAATTGGTCCATACATTTTACTTTTTTATAATAATTTCAAAACTATTTATATTTTAAACTTTATATATTTTAAACTTTTACATTTTAACATTTTAAATTCAAAACTTTTACATTTTAAACTTTATATATTTTAATTTTACATATTTTAAATTCAAAACTTTTACATTTTAAACTTTATATATTTTAATTTTACATATTTTAAATTCAAAACTTTATTTATTTTAATTCTACATATTTTAAATTCATTTTAATAAAATGTCTGCAGTTTACATTGTGTCAGACGTTAAGTCGTATGTAACACAATTTCGCATTCAAGGTAACAGCGTAACGTTCAAGTTCAATTCGCCGCCAGAGGGAGTTGATGAAATTTCATGGGTCAGACAAGGTTTGGGTGAACTTGTAGAAACCATGACTAAAGACTGTACTGACGGAGACTATTTAGGTTTTACACTGACTAGTTTAAATTTTAAAAACAAAGAGCCGGGGTTTGTTGCATTTAAACCGGCTGAAGACATTAACGTTGACATTCTGTGGAAAATATTTGGCGGTATAATTCAGAGTAATGCAGAATCATGTACAACTAGCGATATCTTTACGCTTAAATGTACAAAAGTCAGTGTCCCTAAGGGACAAGGTCGTGCCGGTCGTGTTAGACCAGGGCTGTATAACAATTTCGAAGAAGAGTGCTCCGGACGTAGAGGAATTATAGTAATTAAAAATACAGATTCCCTTTGTCTCCCTCGCGCACTAGTGGTCGCAAAGGCCCATTGCGAGAAAAACCCGCTCTACAAAAAGATTGCTGACTCTCGAATAAAATTACAGACGGAAGAGGCTAAAAAGCTTATGACGGCAGCGGGGGTTGAAATCACCGAAGTAGGCGCCGGAATCCCCGAATTGGAAAAGTTCCAAAATTTTCTCCCGGAGCACAAAATTACGGTCTACAACTACGGACGCAGAGGCCGTGAAATCTATTTCGAGGGTGAGGTAGCAAATCCGCGCTACACTCTAAATTTAATTTTTAAAGATGGCCACTACAATGTAATTACGAGTTTGACCGCGGCCTTTGCTTGTAGTTATTTCTGCGAAACATGCCACACCCCGTACAATCAACGCGGGGAACATAAATGTACGAGCACGTGTTACGCGTGTAAACGTTCCCCGGCCTGCGTGTTGCTAAACGACGGAATCCACTGCGTCGATTGCAACAGGCAGTTCAAAAACCGCGATTGTTTTTCGGCTCACCTAAAAGGTATCTGTCGAAACATAAGGAAGTGCCCCGACTGTCAAAAAATTGTTATATTCGACAAGCGACACTCAAATCACGTGTGCGGGGAAGTGTATTGCAAAATGTGCAGAGAGTATTTGGCCCCTGACCACAAATGCTACATGCGCATCGATACACGTAAGCCCCCGATGGAAAATTTCCTATACATTTTCTTCGACTTGGAAACACGTCAAGACGAAGTACTTGACACTGCCAATGTCCACCGCGTAAACTTGTGCGTGTCCCAGCAACACTGCTGGCTATGTATCAAGGGCGGGGCTTGTGACATATGTAAAGACCGCACTCGTGTTTTCACAGAAGATCCGGTCAATCAGTTTATGGCATACGTCATGGAGGTGCGCAAAGCGTACAAAAAGGTGTGTGTCATAGCACATAACGGCCAATCTTTCGATTTTCAGTTTCTTTTCAAGTACGTGCTTGAAGAAACACAGTTCACCCCCGAACTGATCACACGAGGCACCAAGATAATATTGATGAAAATCGATAATGTTAAATTTATCGACTCCCTCAACTACATGCCAATGCCACTTTCAAAGCTGCCGAAAGCTTTTGATCTCCCTGAGGAAAAAAAGAAAGGATACTTCCCCCACCTGTTCAACACGATTGCCAATCAAAATTACGTAGGCCCGATCCCCGAAAAAGAATTCTACTGTCCCGACTCTATGTTCGACAAAGGACACAAAGAGTTTAAAAATTGGCACGATGAGCAGGTGCGTAATGACTACGTATTCGACTTCCAGAAGGAAATCCTCGAGTACTGCCATTCGGATGTGGACATTTTGGCACAAGCGTGCATAAAGTTCAGGGCGTCTTTCCTCCAAGAGTGTAGAGTAGACCCTTTTTTGGAGGCTGTAACGATAGCCAGCGCCTGTAACTTAGCATTTCGTAGAAACTTCTTAAAAAAAACACCATCAGCATAATCCCTAAACACGGTTACAGGCTTGCAGACAACCAGTCGTCCGTTGCCCTAAAATGGCTGATATGGGAATCCGATCAGAGGGGTGTGCAGATACAACACGCTGGTAATGGTCGTGAAATTAAAATCGACGGCTCCAAAGTCGATGGCTTTGACGGCAGTCGTATTTACGAGTTTCATGGGTGTTACTGGCATGGGTGTACAAAGTGTTACCCTAATGGACGTGATGAACCCTTAGAGGATGATCCTTCGGACACCCTCAACGTGAGACTGGAGAGAACAAGAGCCAAAATGGCCAAACTTTCCAGTAAGCACGAAGTAGTCGAGATGTGGGAATGCCAGTATAGAAAAATGTCAAAAAAGAATCCCCAAATGACCTACCTGGATTCCCACCCGATTCTCAACACCGTGCCGCTCAACCCCCGAGACGCCTTTTTCGGAGGGCGTACTGGAAACACAAAGTCGTACGCGAAATGTAATCAGGGCGAGACCATCCAGTACGTCGACGTCTGTTCCCTCTACCCGTGGGTGTGCAAGTACGGCAAATACCCCATCGGACACCCCACCATCCACGTAGGCGATCAAGACTGCAGAGTCCAAGGAATGGACGTTGACGGTCTTTTGAAATGCACCGTACTGCCTCCTCGCCAACTGTACCACCCCGTACTGCCAACAAAAATGAACAGTAAATTAATGTTTATCCTGTGTCGCACTTGCGGAGAAAATTTGGATTCCGGAGACTGTTGCCATTCCGTTGATGAGAGGACATTGACCGGAACTTGGACCATGGACGAGATACGGAAAGCTGTGGACAAGGGGTACGTCATCGTGGAGATGCACGAACTCTGGCAATATGAAACAGTCTCCGGAGATAACGGTCTCTTTCTTGATTTCATTAACCAGTTCCTCAAAATCAAGCAAGAGGCTTCGAATTTTCCTCTGTGGTGTGACACCGAACCCCTAAAACAGAAATATATCGATGAGTACCACGAAAACGAAGGCATCCGACTCGACAGTGGGAATATTTGTAAAAACGAGGGCCGCCGATCCCTCGCAAAATTAATGTTAAATTCTTTTTGGGGAAAATTTGGCCAACGCGAGAATCAGACAAAAACCGCGATCGTGAGACAACCGTCCGTCCTCTTTAAACTCATAACCAACCCCTCCGTGGACGTAAACAACATCCAAGAGGTTAACCAGGAGGTGGTTGTAGTAAGTTGGCAATACACGGAAGACTCGTGTGAAATACTCCCTACCGTTAATGTCGTATTAGCCGCGTATACGACAGCCCAGGCCAGACTTAAATTGTACGAACACCTGGATGTCCTGGGTGACATGGTCTGTTATTACGACACTGACAGTGTCATATACCTGCTCAAGGAGGGGGGCCGAAAAATTTCCACAGGCGACTATCTTGGACAGA
Organism: Philaenus spumarius; assembly: GCA_018207615.1. NCBI lineage: Eukaryota > Metazoa > Arthropoda > Insecta > Hemiptera > Aphrophoridae > Philaenus > Philaenus spumarius. Next base: position 4,189 of record JAGFPH010024310.1, read on the forward strand.
TGACTGACGAACTGACTGACTATGGCCCCGGCTCGTACATTTCAGAGTTTGTTTCCGGAGGTCCAAAAACCTACGGTTACAAAGTTCTGTCACCTACGACCGGGCAGACACACACGGTTTGCGAAGTTAAAGGTCTGACCCTGAACCTTCGCACCTCGGAGGCGGTGAATTTTGAGTCACTTCACCGTTTGGTCACAGATCCCGACCAAACGATTCTTACGGAGGAGAGCAGGATCCGTAGAACGAAAGATCGAAACGTTGTTACCGTGATGGAATCAAAATTATTCAAAATTACTGGTGCTAAGAGAAAGAGAGATGGTGAGCACGATACGTTGCCTTACGGCTATAAGAAAGCACGTATAAACTAAATTTTAATTGACTTGAGTTGGACCAATTTTTATAAAAAAAAAATTTTTAAAACACAAATAAAATTAATTATTTTTTAAAATTCTACTTAATTTTTATATTTTTAAATTCTACATAATTTTTATATTTTTAAATTCAACTTAGCACATTTTTTTTTAAGAGAGAGAATTATATATGTTTGGCTTACTGCACCAGGTGTATGTGGCCCCCTGCGTGGGATGCTGTCTTGCTATCAACCCCGCAAGGCCGAAAGTAACGGAGTTGCCAACATTCTGGTTGGGCATCACGGGAGCAGGCGGGTGTGGGGCCTGCTTCACCCCTTCGGAGGTTTACACATACCCTGTCCAGAAATGGTGGCCCTCTGTGTGGGATGCTGTCTTGCTATCAACCCCGCAAGGCCAAAAGTAACGGAGTTGCCAACATTCTGGTTGGGCATCACGGGAGCAGGCGGGTGTGGGGCCTGCTTCACCCCTTCGGGGGTTTACATACTCTGACAAATATAATAAAATAATCAACATAACCTTTTCTGTTCTATTATATCCTAAATTACCTACCCATCCCTTACATACCCTAACGAGTACTAGGTTGTTTAGGTTAGGTTTACATACCTTGTCCCGCATGATATCCCAGTCAGTCGAACGATGGACGTGAGACGTGCCATAGCTACGGAGCTTCACAATCCCGCGAGAAGAAATTTCAAAACTAGACGTGTGACTTTGAAAGGGTTAACAGATTTGTTCCAAGCGGATTTAGTGGAGATGATACCTTACGCTAAAGTGAACAACGGTTTCAAGTACATAATGACCGTTATAAATTGTCTTTCCAAGTTTGCTTTTGCCGTGCCTATAAAGTCGAAATCCGGGGTGGACGTAGCGGCCGCGTTGGAACCGATATTTGATAATCATAAGATGAAAAATTTCCAAACCGACCAGGGTAAGGAATTTTTCAACGCGCACGTGCAAAAATTAGTGCGAAAACACAAAATAAACCATTACTCGACTTATTCCGATAAAAAAGCGTCCATAGTGGAAAGGTTGAATCGTACATTGAAAAATCGAATGTGGCGTGAATTTACGGCCCGCGGAAATTACGAGTGGGTCGATCTATTACCGATTATAGTAAAGTCGTACAATAATACCGTACACAGTACTATAGGTATGAAACCCGCTAAAGTTTTGAAAAAGCACGAGAACATGCTTTTGGCTAAAATGGCTGGTAAACCCTCAAGAAAAAACAGCGAGCCTAAATTTAAAGTAGACGATAAAGTTAGAATTTCCAAGTATAAAAAGACATTCGCTAAAGGCTATCTACCCAACTGGACAAACGAAGTGTTTACCGTGTACGCTACGGTGCCTACGAAACCACCCACATATGTTTTGCAAGATGGTAAAGGTGAAATTTTAAAAGGTAAATTTTACGGGGAAGAGTTGCGTAAGTCGACCGTGGGCGATGTTTATCTCGTGGAAAAAGTACTGCGCGCGAAAGGTAACAAATTGCTAGTGAAATGGCAAGGGTTCGACAAAACGCACAATTCGTGGATAGATAAGAACAAACTAGTTGCGTGAGTCGGAGCACGAAAGCCTCGCGTTAAAAGAAGAAACTCTGTTAAATTTACCTTAGTATCTATTCACAATGCGTGTTGAAAGTATGTCGCACACGCTTCCGATGTCAAACTTTGACGAATACCTACCGGAAATAAATAATACCGAGAAACGTCACAGTCCGTTGCTGCCAAATACTATTAGGTGTATTGTGTGTGGTCCTTCGAATTGCGGTAAAACCAATGTATTATTCAATTTACTGTTCGATCCGTACGGTTTGAAGTTCGCAAATATTTACGTATTTTCCAAATCTCTGCATCAGCCTAAATATAAACTTTTGGAAAATATTTTTGAAGATTCGGGTATCGGATATTTCCCTTATTCGGATAGCGATAGTGTCATTGCCCCCGACGAGGCAGAATCAGATTCCGTTATGCTGTTCGACGATATAGCTTGCGAAAAACACGATAATATACGTAGTTACTTTACCATGGGCCGTCACAAGAACATAGATTCTTTTTATTTGGGACAGACTTATTCCAGAATCCCCAAGCAGCTGATCCGCGACAACGCAAACCTTTTGGTAGTATTTAAACAAGACGAGATGAACCTAAGACACATTTTCACCGATCACGTCACGCCGGACGTATCGTTTGGAGTTTTTAAAGATATCTGTGCTCTCGCTTGGAAAGATAAACACGGGTTTGCGGTCATAGACAAAGACAGTGAGATTGTCGGCGGGCGTTATCGACTAGGATTCGATCGTTTTGTAAAAGATATATAATACGATATATCATATCAGCCCCTAACCCTACAGCAACAAGACTTTCCGCACCCAAATCCAATCTTCGTAACTAGTCGAGCTTAAGTATACCTTCATTTCGTAATATGTCGTCGTCCGAACAGGTCACCCTCGATATAACCCGTCTTAGGGACGCTATCAAGAGGAAATACGAGCAGATGAGGTACGGAAAAGCTGATGCGGACCAATTTCTCATGAAAAAATACAAGCCTATTATTAACGAGCTGTCAAAAATACGGGGGCTATCGGATGTAAAAACAGAGATCAAGGATGAACCGATGATCGTTGGCGAACCTCCGACAATTGCTGAAACTTTTGATACTAAAACAAAGAAAGAAGACGAACCCATTGCGGGGACTTCCCCAACTCGAGGGCCGAGTTTTATGGAAACGGAAACAGTCGCTGAAACTCTCGATTCCGTGACTGATTTATTGTCAACTCCAGAGGGGCGTAGCGAAGCCGTAAACTATGTGAACGACACGTTCAAGCATCCTCTTACACGTAGGTACATGCTTAAAATGATGACGGATAGGCCTAAGAAAAACGCTATAGATCACGTCTACGGACCGAGGATCGCAGACGAAGAGCTTATGGTAGGGGATAAAAATCTACAATTTACAGATGATGGGGAAATAACGATAGACGGTACTAACTATAAAGCAACGGTGGGGTTGTACGAGTTACTATTTAAACGTTCGCCCCAAGACGGTTTGTACACGGAGGCAGACTTGACCGCTTACAAGGATATCTGTTTGAAATCCAATGCCCACAAAAGACAATACGATCCGCAGGGTCGGATCAATCGGAATCCAAAGTCAGTTAAATACAATAAAATTATAATACATTTGTTCCCACCCAAAACGTATACTGGAAAAGGGTACTCTTACTGGGACGATCCGAACGAATTGTGCGACCGATTGAGACTCTTATTAGCATCAAATGACGCAGGTCATACGGGGCACACGAACGAGATTGCGTCTATCGTGGAGGAACTACGGGGAGCTGGGCTGATAAAAGGTCTGGGAAACCAAAAAATTAGATCATTGATAAGATGAGCGTCGACAAATTCGGACGTTACTCTGAGGCATCGGCGACCCAAAAACAGGGTCCTAAAGGTGTAGGTTTTAATCTTACCGCTGAAGGAAACTACGATATTCTGAATAAACTGTTATGTAATGTTGGTCACCCCAAATTTGAAAACGATGCGGTCAACAAGTACTACGTAGATAGTATAATACCTGTAGATGGTGATAAGTGGAATTTTGGAGCTAAAAAATTAACTAATATCAAGAGTGGTACGGAAATAACGGATGCCATCAACCTTGATCAGTTCTCTAAATATAAGTCGTGGGTTGAAAACAGCGCGATTCTCAAAAGGCCTGTTGATCCTTTCCAAACATACGGTGAAGAGTTTTTCGATGTTAAACGTAAACGTATATGTAACGTAAAAACTCCAAAGGATGGGGAGGACGCTGCGACTAAAGCCTATGTGGATAACAAAATAACTAGGGACGCGATTAATTTTGAATTCTTTACAAAAAACGCATTAACTCTAACACCTGGGAAAGATACATTTAATGCTAGGTCAGCACGAATTACTTTGTTACGCGATGGAATAGGCGATTCGGACGCTGTAAACAAACGTCAACTGACCGAGTTAATTAAAGTAACGGAAGACGAATATAAACGTGAACTTGATAAGTTGGAAGTAAAAATACGTCAGGAATTTCGTAAGGAACTGGTAATGCTCTCGCACGGGATTAGGACACACTACGGTAGAGGAACAAAACCTAAACGTATAGATGAATATAATCATTGGGGCGAGGTATGGAAACACGGTACATAAATATTCTCTCGCCTTTTTAGTTTAGTTTACAAATGGCGAAGTCACGATCAACATCTGTCAGTCGCAAGCGAAGAGTTGTCAGGAAAGGACGTGGTCTCTTTTCAAGTGTATTGAGCGCTGGTGATAAAGTTTTGAATAAAGCTATAGATTTTCTTCCTATCGAGCTCCACTTACCGGGGTACAACTACTGCGGACCCGGCACGAAATTAGCCAAGAGGTTAGCGCGTGGCGATAAAGGTGTAAACCCGCTGGACGAGGCCTGTAAAGAGCACGACATAGCCTACAGCAAGTATAACGACTCGGAGAGACGTAGAGCAGCCGATACAGAGTTAGCGGGACGGGCTTGGAGCAGGGTTAAAGCGAGTAACGCTAGCTTAGGTGAAAAAGCGGCCGCCTGGGCCGTAACGAACGCGATGAAATTGAAAACAAAAATTGGAGGTGGCAAGAGGAAAAGGAGGAGGTCTGGGAAAAAGTCAGTAGAGCAGTTGTTGAAACAACTCGAGGGTAAAGGGCTTTACTTGAAACCGTATAAGAAAAAAGGAGCTGGTAAAAGAAAGAGGAGTGGTAAAAAAAAAAACGTCATTAGATTCAATACCAATCAGACCATTGACTAATATCGACTTGGAAAAATACGCTGCTATATTTAAAATACCGCACTTTAGGGGAGTTTACATGAGGGATACACTTCCTTTGCAACCTTTCAAAAACGAGACGGCGATCGTGAATTTGGACAGTAAAAGTGGCGTGGGGACGCATTGGGTGTGTTATAGAAAACGGGGGGACAACGTCGAGTACTTTGACAGTTTTGGAAATCTAAGGCCACCTTTAGAATTGACTCGATATTTTGGTCAAAACGCTTCGGTTCACTATAATTACAGACAGCATCAGACGGGCGACTCAGTCGTCTGCGGACATTTGTGCTTAAAGTTTCTATCGCGATGAGTATCGTTTTGTCTGGTAACAGTTCAACACTTTCTTGCGATTTCTTCCCGCCACTCGAACTCGACGGCGGAGAGTGGGAAATCGGCCTTATAGACCTGTCCACTTACAATTCTATTCCAAACGTAATAGACGGCGTTAATAACAAACTTAAAATCAAATTAAATGAACTGGGTTATGCGGACATTCGTATGCCGACAGGATCGTACGAAATCGAAGACATGGAAAGATATATTGTAGCCGAACTCGACCCCAAAGGAGTTACATTTTCACTGAAACCAAATAACAACACTTTGAAAGCGGAAGTTCAATGTTCACGGCAAATTCATTTCGAGACCGGATCCATCGGTCAATTACTAGGTTTTAACAACAACGTATTGGAAGCTAATACGAAACACGTATCCGATTCTCAGGTCAACATTATCAGAGTGAGTGTGATCCGTGTAGAGTGCAATATAGTGGCTGGATCGTTTCAAAATGGAGTCGAGTGTCACATTATGCACGAGTTCTACCCCCAAGTTGCCCCGGGCTACAAGATTGTAGAAACGCCGTCGAATATAATATATTTACCCGTCAAAGTGAAAACTGTTCATAATGCGACAGTGAGTCTGAGGGATCAGAACGGGGAGTTGATCGATTTTAGAGGCGAGTCGGTTTCAGTGAGATTGCATTTAAGACAAAAAAATGGGGCTCGTATTTAACGAGCGCCAGTATAAGCCGGTGTTCAGTACGCATCAAGCCTCGACAGGGTTAACACAGCTCAACATTCGTTTCCTCAGATCGTTAGGATTCAAAATCGATAATGGATTTTCTAGCAATCGATAGTGCTGCCGAATACAATGACATCATCAGCGGTATGGAATACCATTCGCACCGCCCTTATGCGTCAGCCACTTATTTAAATAATGATGAAATTCGTATACCCATCAATCAACAGGACGTGATTACGACTCCGTTTGATAGTCTACTGTATATCAAGGGCAAGTTGCTCGGGAAAACCAGTACTAATACGGATGCGTCCATAAAGTTGGTAAATAACGCGGTAGCATTTCTGTTTGACGATATACGCTATGAAATCGCTGCAAACGAAGTGGATCGAACGAGAAACGTTGGAATCTCGAGTACGATTAAGAACCTTTTGTCGTTGCGGGAAATTGAAAAGAATAAACTCGCGAATGCTGGCTGGCTGGGGGCTGGTCAAACACAGGATGGTTCGATATTTACAATCTCGGTACCGTTGAAAATGCTTATGGGTTTTTTCGAAGACTACAAGAGAATTGTGCTTAATGTAAAACAGGAACTCGTGCTTTTACGTTCATCGACCGATGTAAACGCTATAATTAGCGACGACGCTTCGAACGTGTCTCTAGAAATAACCAGCATACAGTGGAGAGTCCCCCATTTGACTGTATCGGATGCTTACAGAATGAAAATTTTGAAAATGATCGAACGCGACGCCCCAGTTCAAGTTCCGTTTAGAAGCTGGGAGATTCATGAATTTCCTACTCTCCCTCAGTCGCAGCAGATTTCTTGGACTGTGAAAACGGCTAATCAATTGGAAAAACCGCGTTACGTCATTCTAGCTTTTCAGACCGAAAGGAAGAATCAAATTAAAAAAGATGCCTCCATGTTCGACCGTTGTTCGGTGGACAATGTAAAACTTTATTTGAATTCCCAATACTTCCCCTACGATAATATCCACGGGGACGTTTCGACCATGTACGAGATGTACTCTAGGTTTCAACAGTCTTACTATC
>JAGFPH010024311.1:0-11438 GCA_018207615.1 Philaenus spumarius
CAACCCTTTAAGGCCAAATATTTTAAAATCCTTACTTAGTTTGCCTTAGCTCCTATGAAAAATATGGGTACCAAATTTCATGTTCCTAGAGGATAGGGGTTTTGAGATATATAACGAACAATATTTATTGTTTTGGGGGTTGTTTCAACCCTTACAGACCTAATATTATAAAATACTTTCTTAGTACGCCACGCCTCTTGCCCCTGTGGCAAATACATGTACCAAATTTCATGTATCTAGGAGGTAATGTTTTTGAAATATATAACAAACAATATTTATTGTTTTAGTGGTTGTTTCAACCCTTAAAGGTCAAATATTTTAAAATGATTTCTTAGTGCGCCTCTAGTGCCTATGAGCAATATGTGTACCAAATTTCAAGTTCTTAGGTGGTATGGTTTTTGAGAAACTGTGATCAGTCAAAACTACCCCTAAACCCCCAAAACTACCCCTAAAAATATGAATATCAAAATGAAATTTCTTTAGTTTTCCTATTTACATCACAAAGTATATACATGCCAAATTTCATCTCTAGTTTCATGGGAAGTGGGAGTATTAGTGATGATGAGTGAGTGAGGGCTTTGCCTTTTATATGTATAGATTATAATAATTATTTAAACATCTGTTGTTACATATTATAAATAAAACACCTAGTTTCGATCAAAAGCTTAAACAATTTTAGGTTTAGGAATATATACTGAACCAACACACATTTCTTGAAAGCATTTATATTTATTACCATAACAACCAACTTGGCAAATTTAGAGTCAGGTATTATTTTTCACAACCAACAGTTTTTTTTAGGTTAGGTAATAGCAAACACAAACATCGAAAAAGGCTTACCATATCTGATCAGTTTGAAATACTGCTTTACCGAATCACATTATGTTCATATTTTATAACTTGAAAATTGCCACTCTTCTATATAAAAATAAAAAATGTCTGCCCTAATCAATAGTCATTTCCATGAAAATATAGTATACAATAATCTCTTTGCATTTGCTTCGCCGCGGGTGTTGGAGAGTGAACTTTTAAGATTTCCTATTCGCTTTGTCGTGAGTCGTCGCGGGGGTCGGTGAGCGAAGCGAGTAAGGTCGATTTTTTTTTTTTTTGTGTTTAACGTCCTGCTGTTTTGCACTTAAGGCTAATGAAGACGGGACCTACAGTTTTAAGTGGCATCCGAACCACAGCCAACGATGTCTGTTAAGAAACCATTTAGAAAATTATTCGGGGTCAATGGGAATTGAACCCGGACCTTTTCCATTGATGGTTGCCATGACGATTGATAAAGCATTGACGCCTTAACAATCACGGCCACCGTGGCATAGCGAGCAGGGGTCGAAGTCCTCTAGGTTGTTATAGGCCTAATCAAATGTCATAATGTCTTTAAAAATGTATTAATTTTTAATTTTTCAAAAATACCGCGATTTACTGTTAAATAAATTCGATTAATTTTCCTGATAATTTTTAATTTAAAATCTTATCAGTAAATAGTTTTGAAAGTTCATAATAGGGAGCAGCACCATAAAGGACAACGATTTACAAATTAAAGTTAATTTAATTGATTAAAGTAAAAATAATAGTTTATAATTTGGCATTAGGTAGCAGCACTTACCGGACTAGTGCAAAATTTTTTTCCAAATAGTTTCAAAATTAACATTCTTGAGGACAGCACCTTACGGGAAAACGATTTACAAATGAAATTACATTATATTTTATTGATTAAAGTACGGTAATATACCAACCAACAATTAAAATAAATAATAGTTGATAATTGGGATATAGGTAGCAGCACTTACCGGACTAGTGCAAAATGATTTTAAATAGTTTCAAATTAAAGCGCAGCACCTTACAGGAAGCAGATTATTATTTTGTTTCCACATGATTTTTAACACTGAGCCGGGACAAACATTCTAAAAAGTGTACCGCCTCACTGAGGAAAAGTTGACAACTGTTTTTGCCTGCAAAATTGTAATCGATTTGGCAGTTCTCTGGAGGCTTTAAAATTTTTTTTTTTTTTTTAGGCGGAAAAATGCATTTAGACAGACCTCTTGTTAGAGAAGGTACTGTGGGGCTCAATCCAGAATAAGTCTGGCAATACCCACTAAACGACCGTCCTCCCCCCAAGTAAGGAAGTCACTCTGGCTCCGAACACAGGCACAAGAGTGTATCCGCCAGCCTCTCCTGAGAAGCTATACAACACTCATGTACCTGTGTAACGGTCAGAGACACTCCGCATGCATCACTGGAGGGAGCGTCAGCAGCATCTAGGGGCTATTCCCTAATGACTGCTAAATCAATCTGAAACTCACTTAATAGAAAAGAAGGCAAACTGGTTAGTGTTAATCTTGATGGAGTCGCAGCGTGAAGAAACCTATGGCGGGTCGTCCAGGATAGCGGCAGGCCGAGGCCTACCATCTTCCTGGATGTCGAGTCTCCTGCAGATCTCGGCTATATGAGGATAGCATGAGTTGTGTGCATCCTGAAACAGTTTAGTGGCACATCTTATGGCAAAAACTTCTAGGGTAGGGATACCAGCTGACCCTAGAATGGTGGAGTTCCTCACGTACCATGGCTGCTGCGTGAGTCTGCGAAGAGCGGTAGTCTGAAGAGTCTCCAGCTGTTTCCTACTGGATTTGCTGGCAAGCGCCCACCAAGCAGTAGACGCGTACATCAGCACTGAACGAACTATTAGCAGAAAAATCGTTAATTTAGTTTTTACTGGCAAGGGGCTACGCCTTGCCAACAAGGGTGAGAGGAAACCCTGAATTTTCTTTCCTTCGGAGACCTTGTTAGGCTTTTAAATGAACTATTCTGCCAATAGTTCTTACTTACACTACTAGAAAGCGCTGTTTGTCTAAATTGTTCTATCCTAAATTGTTTGAAAACAGAATTAATTTGTAGATCTAGTTTTGCTGTCAATAAGTCTAAAAGCAAATATACAGGAAAAATTATTAATAGTTAATAATTTGAATGTAGGTAGCAGCATCTTCCGGACTGTTGTAAATGACGGTAAATAGTTTCAAATTATAAAAAACCAGGTGGCAGCATCTTACGGTTACAATTAATTAATACTAGTTAATAGTTTGAGTGTAGGTAGCAGCATCTCCCGACTACTGTAAAAATGTCGTCAAATTGTTTCGAATTTTAACTTACCAGGTGGCAGCACCTTACGGATAGAATTTAGTGCAGATTTTACTATTCTGTTTTGGAGTGATTTTTAACAGTGAGACAGGACAAATTGATTGTTTCCTAAAAAGTGTGCCGCCTCACTGAGGAATTCTCGGTAACTATTTTTTGCAGATTTATTTTACAATATTACTGCCAAATGTTGTAATCATGTTGGCATTGTTGTAGTCAAAAGTTTCGTAGCAGGCTCGTAATGTGCTGCTACCTAGATACTTTTAAATGTACTATTCCAAAATGATTGTTTTACTAGAATGCGCTGTATGTCAAATTTTGAAACTCAAGGGGTGAGAAGTGTCTGATTAGTGCTGCTGCCTGGGGACTTATGTATTAAAGCAAATATGTGTTATTTTTCTAACTAGAATGCGCTGTTAAATGAAATACTGAATCTCAAAACAAACAAAAATTAGTTAAATGTTTCAGACCAGTTCCGTTACGTGCTGCTCTCTTTATCCCTTTAGTTGAACTTCATATTGCCTTTTGACAGAAGTTGTCATTTTAGATTATTTTTATAAATAATTAATTAGTTTATTAGCGAATTTCCATAGGAAAAATGATCTATTGCAGTGACCCTTATGGTAAGACCCAAGGTCGGGAGTAGCAAATGATCATGGTCCCCAGAACATGTTTTGGGGTGTAATTAAAAATCATATATTCGGAAGGAATTAATTATTAATAATTTTCTCTGTACTTAAGAATACATCACTGCAGATAAAATGTTGATTTATTGTCTCGTAAGGTGCTGGCCCTTGTGATATACGAAAAACCAAACTTGATATCAGACACTACAAATTCGACATTTTAAAAATTGATTAGGCCTAAAATAAACCTAGAGGACTTCAACCCCTGCTCGCTTCGCTCACCAATCCCCGCGACGACTCACGACAAAGCGAATTGTAAGTCTTAAAAGTTCACTCGCCAACACCCGCGGCGAAGCAAATGCAAAAAGATTATTGTATATTATGATATTTGTATGGGATTGACAATTGATTAGGGCAGCCATTTTTTATTTTTATATAGAAGAGTGGCAATTTTCAAGTTATAAAATATGACCATAATGTGATTCGGTAAAGCAGTATTCAGATATGGTAAGCCTTTTTCGTTGTTTGTGTTTGCTAATACCTAACCTAAAAAAAATGTTGGTTGTGAAAAATAATTACCTGACTCTAAATTTGCCAAGTTGGTTGTTATGGTAATATATATGTAAATGCTTTCAAGAAATGTGTGTTGGTTCAGTATATTCCTAAACCTAAAATTGTTTAAGCTTTTGATCGAAACTATGGTAAGACCCAAGGTCGGGAGTAGCAAATGAGCACCGATCATGGTCCCCAGAACACGTTTAGAGGTGTTATTAAAAATCATATATATATGTGTTCGCACTCTAGCGGCCGCATTTTAAGTCCGACTTGGTTCAAATTTGGTACATATGTTGGTTGTCTACGTCGATGAACGAGTTCGTTAGCCAAAAAAATCCAACAATCGGAAACACGTTTTTCGACAGGAAGTAACTATTTTTTTAGATTTTCCCTACAAGAATAAATTTGTTTTTGAGTTTTTTCTACAAATATAAATGTAGGATGTTATTCTGCACATTTTGTTTTTTTACGAGACCTTATAGCTCGCTTGGTTCCCCCAAAATCGACCAAAACGTAAAATGCCATTGAAGTACCTTGTTCAAATCCACGCGGTGGATTTTCTTTTCTTATCCTACGGACGAGTTTTTACACTGCGAGCGAAGCGAAGTTTATAACCCAAGGCCACAAGATCGAGGTGCCAACTAGCAAAGCGAGTTTTTCCGATACGACTGTAACGAAGCAACAGGCTTAGGCGCAAACAAACTGTACTAATATATTTCGTACACAGAGGCAGCTATTCAACACCGTCGTGAGTAGACCTATTTCCTAAATTGTTGGTTGAAACAGTAAAACATAGGCCTATAAACTTAATTTTGGAAATTTGCTCAATTCACGTCAGCGGTTCAGCTGCGTGGTCGAATTATTTGTTGTTGCTGTGAACTTGTTTCCTATAAACAAAATAGGCCTACATAGATTTAATTCACTGGCTATCAAGTAGGCCTACATTAAATACAGTTCTTTTGTTCTCTGTCTCCTTACTGTTTTGTTTTTATAGGTTAATGCATATTTTCCCTTTTTTATATGCCTAACCTTTTTTGTTTCAGAATATTTTGTTTTGCATTGCTTTTAAGATAGTGAGATATTTTCTATAATTGTATTTTGTGAATTAGATAAACTAATTATTATTGATCCTAAGTTTGTTTTCCGGAATATAAGCTAAAGAAAATAGGCGTTTTATGCAATTTATAAAATGGTAATGTAGGCCTACCCTCGAGGAACATTTTAAAGCCAAAATCTTATTTTTGTATTTACATTATGACTAGCTGACCCGTGCGAATATTTCGCAAGTTCGGAGTAGGCCTACATTTACCTGATTTAACACGTTGATTTAATTCAGTTAATTAAGTTTATTTATTTACATTGGTTTATAAATAACAGTTTCCCTATTATATACAATCTTACAGTGTAAACAATCTAACTAACAGCTGTCATGCTAGTTAAACAGATGGTTAGTAGATGGCGCCTTTCATTAGGAACATACAGAGTATAATATAAAAGTTTTTTAAATCAATTTTTGTTATTAAAACATGAATTTTAAGCTGTTTGTCTATTTTCCCCGTGTAGTGGTTAAGGAAAGCTTTAAAATGATGCCTCATTCATGTAATTTAATGATGTATTAAGGAAGTTATGGCGTACCGAAAAAAAATAGTCTTGAGAAATAATATATGAGATTTATCACATGAAAAGAAAGAAGTAGGATGGAGTAGAATTGATAGGAACTATAATTTTTTCAAAAATATTAATTTTATTGGGGTTTATTGACATTTAAGTCAAATTGGAACTCAATATGTAAGCTTTTTTTTCAAAACTGTAAACTCGACGACTATAAAAAAGAAAACTATTAAATATTTTTTTAATTATTGATAAATTCTATATTTTAATGGGACACTTAATGGAAATATTAAATTTTCTCACTCATATAGTTTTCGAAAAAATAGCTACATAAAAGTAGGGATTTAAACAAAACATTTGGGGGAATTTTTTCCCCAATATGGTTACTATAAAAATATACATAATTTCATGGAGAACAGAGCATTGTAGGGGGCCTATTTAGTTTTTGAATAATGATATCACTTTTGGAATTATTCAACTTTTTGTGATTTCCAAAATGTTAACAGAATAATATAATATTTAAATTTAATTGATATGTAGAATTAAAAGGGGAATATTTATCTAGGTTGTCATCTCTGCAGAAATATTACGATTAGGTGTCATGTATATTGTACCCAAATGCAAAAAATAAGAGGAGCAAGAAAAAGCAGAACGGGAAAACATTCATTCACGTAGCATCGATGACGTCACAGTCACAGCCTGTTTGAAACCTTATCTTTAGAATACTTGAATCTAGCTAAAGTTCTTCTTCTTCAACAACAATCAGATTACATCAAACATTAAACCAAGCCGGTATCGGTGTTTGTAGGTTATGTAATGCATGTAATGATTGTGTTTTCACTAATTAAGTGCGTTCATGGTGTTGTGTTTGTGCGTAAAGTGTGTTTATCGTAAACATTTCGCTTCTATTACAAAAATATTTTGTATAGAAATCGTTATTCGTGGTATGTTGGAATGGATAATTTATTATTATTAGTTGCAACTAGGTACGAATAGCCTACTATTATTTTATTAAAGGTAGCTTTAGTTATTATTTGATTTATATTGTTTTTTTAACCAAAAATCGCAGTAAAATTGGTAGTAAGATAGCGTCCGACAAATTATCTATGCTCTTTGAAATGTATGCTTAAACCTTATTGTTATTTAATAGTGTTTAAAAGTTAGATTTACCTGTAAATATATCTTCCAATTTTGTTGGCAAATGACTAGTACAGTAGTTTCCGTGAAAAAATTAAGAAATAGATTTAGTATTTTAGGTCAATGGGTTGACTGTTTCTTTTTAATTTGCGTAAAATATAGTAAGATCACAGACTATTACAAGTTGCTGTTGCCATTAACTAAATATTTATCTGTATAGGCCTATATAAGCGGTTTTTTCCTGACTTGAGTGACATAGAATTAGTGTAGATGAAAAACTGCTGAAGATAAAAATACAAAAATTAGAAGAAATACTCTTTTAAAAAACACAATTTTAGAGTAGGCCTAAACTGAACCAACACACGTTTCTTAAATGCATTTACATTAATAATAGGCCTATTATACAACCAACATAACAAATTTAGAACCAGTTAATTGTGCTTTACCTATTTTAGGTTAAGTTAACAAAATAAAAGCAAATAGAAGCAAAAAATCAAAAACAATCTACGCAAATGCTTACTGTATAAAAATGAAATATATCTGTTGTTACAATTAACCTATCTCCTTCGTCTTATTTGTCTCTCTCTTTTTTTATATAAAAAAAATATATATACAAATGTTAAGTTAGTTTGTGTAGGCTGCACTATCTTGTGTAACAACCAATTTGTGCCAGATAGCCTTTATATCTACGCAGACAATGGAAAAACAAAATAAACGGTATCAGTTAACTGACACAAACTTTCTCCCAACTTACTGTAGTCAAAATAATATTGTTTTCAATCATTTTATTTATTACTTTTTAGAACAAAACAAAAAATAATATTCTACTTACGTCAATCGTATAAAAAAATTATTGTCCTAGGCGGGATTCGATCGCGCGACCTTTGAATTACTGGCCGTGATCGCTACCATGGTGCTACCCCGTGCGGCCGCCGCCACGATGCTAGATTGACAACATAAACTTGTTTATTTTTAAACATTTCCCCATAATTATAAAACGCCGAAGTTTTGATAAAAGCGGGTGGTGTCATTTTGTTTGGCATCTTAAGCACTATAAATACTGAAAATTTGATCAAAATCGTTAGAGCCGTTTTTGAGAAATTTGCATTTTTGTCGTTTTTTATGGGTTTTTAGGGGTAAATTACCCTTAAAAATTAATAATTCCAAAAAATGAAAAAAACGCCTGGAGATATTAGGGTTTAGTACCTACATACCAAATTTCATGAAAATCGGACCAATAGTGTCCTCTCTGGTCGTGTATACATACTGACAGACTGACAGACAGACACCACTCTAAAAACACTTTTTTGGGTTCAGGGAGCACCAAAACAAAAAATTCCACTAAAAATATTTTTGGGTTCAGGGAGCACCAACACAGATAATTGCACTAAACAATTTTTTGGGGTTCTGGGAGCACCAAAACAGATAATTCAACTGAAAATTCAAATTCGAACATTTTTACGAAAACAATACTTTCTCCATATACTACGTATAGGGTGGAGAAAGTAAAAATGTTTCTTGCTTCAATATAGAGCCACGATTTTGAGCGGCCTCTAATTTAATTTTAATTGGCACAAACTTTCTTTTAGCTTTTCCACTCTTCATTAAAGAAACACTATCAAAATTAAAACTTAAAAAATTAAAACAAAAACAATAAAGAATGCACTCTCTAATCGACAATGTTACACAACTAAGGTATATGCATAGCGCGTGTACAAGTGGTATTTTGTGTATTGTGGACGAAAGGAAATAATTTGATTTCAGTTTGAAGATTTTAATCCCAAGGAAGAAACGGGCTGCATGATATGAATCATTACCTACGGCATTTTAAACGTACAACGGGGCGGCATTAATACAGTAATTTTGTGGGCACGTTAAAATCGATGTTTTAAATGTTTTAAAATATTTGTAAAAAACAGTTATTTTCCGAATACAGCTCGAAATACTCGGACCCTCGAACAATTGCGACTTGAATTATATAGGTTCTACTGCATACTAATAAGCAGGTACTCTGCACAGGGGGTGCAGACTAGCTGCAAATACTAAGAGGGGTTTGGCGTCCCTCGCAGTCCTTGAGTCAAACAACCCCTAACGCATTCAATACATCCATCCAATTACATACATTAACTCTTTAACTGCTATGCCCGTTTATATACGGTCGTAGCACTAATGTACTTGTGTGCTACGCCCTACATATACGTTGTGCTTATTCACTCTTGTATGCTACGGCCGTTTATAAATTTTAATGTAATTTGAAAGGCTGGCATGTGCTGCTGTCTATTGGCTTCAATAAATACAATGTAATATGGGTAGTCCGACATGTACTGCTATCTATTGGCTTCACATTGAACCTTTTCAAAACATTGTACTGTATTTTGATCTCATTCAACAAGGACAAAATTATCAAGTTGGCTGTAAATCAGCTGTTATTACACAGCTTATTTTACATACGTTTTATGTTTGCTATATTCTTTGGTTTTTATAAAAATGGAGCTAGGCGTATTCGTGATGGTAGTTTAGAGCGAGTTTTGCATGAATTGAGCCCTCAGAAAACAAAAAGATTCATTCGCGTTACATGTGTGAACAATGTGATGTCGGATTGTGCATAGTGCCTTGCTTTGAAATTTACCATACAAAACCTATTTTTTGAAAATAAATTTACTTGAAAAATTGGACAAATGTTTTATTTCTGAATTTTAACTGTCCAAAAAATGTTTAATTTAGAAAAATTCTAATTATTAAATTTTTTTAAATTTATGCATATTTTTTATTATAGCCTATAATTGTATTAAAATATTTTTTTTTCTAAAACTGTTTACATAATCGTTTTTTGGCTTATATGAATGAATGATTTACTTAAAAAAAAAACTCAGCACCTGGGGTAAGCATTTATTTAAAAAAACTCAGCAGTTAAAGGGTTAAACAATACATACATTATTACTCTTACCATTTGGGATTTCGACTGAGCAGAACCATAGCGCATTAAGGAGTGCCGAATCAACCAAACCTTGACAACATCTGGTTTGGTAAGGCTGATGTGAGCTTGCTCTTCTGAGACATATGCGTGGTTTCTATTCAATGGCCAGCCATTTCAGTCCTTGTAATGTATTAATTTTGTTTCTCAGTTACAAAATTTCTAATGCAGTATATATTGAAACTTAACTTTAAGTGTTTCCCATTTTGACCATTATAAAAGTTCTGTTACTAGAATTATCTAAAATCATAATATGTGATGCGGAATGTAAGATGACACACATTGAATTTGAAAATTTTGAGATATTGACTTTTTAAACTTCTAAAAGTTGTAAATTTTAAAACCTGCTAAAAATGTGAGAAAACCTCCCAAAATTAGGTATTGTTTGAAAGGTCACATCTTTGTCAATGTACTTTAAAAATTGTAGCTGTTAAAAAAAATTTTTGTGTCGGATGTAAAAAGATATGTAAACTTAAGTTTTTATGATGTTTCGGGCCACCCTGTATTGACGGTGCAAGATAAATGAAATTTTTGTTTAATGATCAGTGTACCGAGACCTTTAAAATGAGGTACAACACGACCTACCTTTACATTTGAAAATTTTTCAAAAAACCAACCTCCACTCCCAAAAAATACCCTTTTGGGGCATTTTAGAGGGTTGAAAATATTTTCCCTGAATTCCTTGGGGTCGAAATAGGGGGTTATCAGTTTAAACTAAATGTCTAAGCATACTCGTTTCAATGATATACAAGCCGGCCACCCGCTCTGATACATCCTGTATTAATAAAAGGTACTCCTTGTCAATTTCACAGTCTATCTAAAATATCTTACACTAAGACAGCTTTATTCGTCAGATGATACTGGTTGAAATTATGTACCAACTCTAATCCAACTTCATTCAAATCATAAAACTCGTCTACGGAGTAATAAATGAATTTGTTAAACAGTTTTTCAAGAAACAAATATTTTTGCGATGGAGCCTTAAATAAATGCGGGAATGCTACTGTTTCTTAAATATTTGAGGAGATGCGATGGAGCCGTAAATAATTGTGGAGATGCGACGAAGCCTTAAAATAAACTTTTCAAGTGGACAACATAACTTCACTTACTGCAATTTCAGCATGTCGGTGATGCGGAAGCACAAGATTTTACCCATCCAAAAAGCCAAACACGCATATGATACAGTCGAGTACATGTACTACGCATCGCTAGTCAAGAGCATGTCGAGGTCATCGGTGACGCGAACCCATAAGTATTTCCCTGACCAAAAATCGCTCAACGGAGCTAAAGAAGTTTTCACTTCAAAAACATACTATATAACATACAATACTTATTTTGTATTGGTTGTTTCAACCCTTTAAGGCCAAATATTTTAAAATCCTTACTTAGTTTGCCTT
>JAGFPH010024316.1:0-11434 GCA_018207615.1 Philaenus spumarius
AGTTTCAAGTAAATATATTTAAAGTTGGTATACAAAACTGGTTTTGGCAATAGGAAAATTTATGTGGAAGGTGGTTTCATTTTCAGGGACAATACATTTTAGAACGTAGCTTGTAAATAGGTAAGTGAATGATAGAAATAAAAACAAACATATGTTTATAAAATGTGTATTTATACTGCATAGTACCTACAACAGTACTTTCATTACTAGACCTAATGGCAAGGCATTTAGAGAGCACCTTTATTATCAATGCACTCGCAATTGCACATTTTGTTAATTTACTAAACAATTTACATCTAGGCTACATAATTTTTTTTTTAAATAGTTATACATCAAACCAACAGAGTTATAGAAATATACATTTTTATTTATTTAACAAACAATTGTGTAAATAATCTTTTGATTTTTGTCAATATTTAACATATATTAGATATTTCGAAACTGTGGTTCCCAACTGAAGGTATCGTAAAGTTTTAAGAAATGCATATTGCACAAAACTATTTTTTATTTTAAAAGAGACTTCCACCGTCACAGGTTTAATTTTTTATATAAAAGTTTGACCTGAATGAGTACAGATTATATTGAACAAAGAGTGAGTTGTTACTGACTATATCACAATACTTGTTTACTGCATTGTTTATTTGCAAGTAGGTTTCTATGTTTTATCATAACCAAACTTTCAATGCTTTACTTGCCCTGTGTTAACTTTGAAAGTTCAGCTGATACAGACAAACTCAGAAAATTTTAACAAAAAAGTTTCAAAGGCAAAATAACATTTAATTAATAGCCCAGGCAGCAGGGAGTTAAAAATGAAGTTACCTGGAAAAAAATGCGGGAGAGATGAAACTTAGTAATATAGTACATTTCGACATCCTGAAGACATACTAAGTTTGCGACCCCCACCACTTTGAGCTTACGCCGCCATCTTGGAATATGGTGGCCAAATTATGGTTTATCCCAAATAATTTCAGTTGGATGCGTCCTAGAAAAATAGTTTTGTATAAAAATTATAGAAAATTTAATTCTGTAAAACTTTTGTTTCAATTTTTTTCTCTGAAATAAACAGATTTTGAGTTAAGTGCCATCTTGAGATATTTACTATAATTTGTATTATATTATTGAACTATTATTTATTTTGTACTAATAACGATAATAATAATTATTATTTTTCATTGTACTAGCTTCCACATCACCGGTGAGGTAAAATTGGGGTGTTTTTTTTACTGAGGTTTTATTTATAAAAACTGCATTTATGCCTTACTGGAAATTGGAACGGCTGCATTCTTATACAAGAAATTCGGATCAAGACTGCTGTTAGACGTTTTATCCTCTCTTGGAAACTAATACAATAAAAAATAATAATTATTATTATTACAAAACAAATAATAGCAATAATATAATACAAATTATAGTAAATAACTCATCAATTGCAGATGATAATAGCGCATTCATGCAGTTTGTATAAATACGCAATACAAAATGGTACTTAACTCAAAAACTTTTTACTTCACAGAACATGTTTTGAACAAAAGTTGTTTTTCTAGGTCGCATCCAACTGAAGTTATTTGGGAAAAACCGTATTTTGGTCACAATTTTTCAAGATGGCGGCGTAAGCTCAAAGTGGTAGGGGTCGCAAACTTAGTATGTTTTTTAGTATGTCAAAATGTACTACACTACCAAGTTTTATCTCTCCCGCATTTTTTCCAGGTAAAAGTACATGTTGCCTGTTCTATAACATGCTTTACAAATTTTAGGTATAATTAATAATTTTATTATTATTATAAGTTATGTAAAATGATTATTCACAGAATTGTTGCCAAATAATTTGTTTGTGGCGAACAAAAAGGTTGGAAGATACCGTTTTTAAAATAATAGTTTGTACAAAAAGTTTTTACTTATTTAAGGCAAATTATTAATAGTACACCATTTAAATAAGGCACTTTTATAAAGGCAGAACTACAATGGAAAATTAGTGACTTATTAGCACAGTAATTTTTTAGTGCTATCTTCCTCTCTCCTGTGCATCTGTAGTCCACACTAAATCTCACGTATACTATGAAAACATGACTTCTAGAACCAAATTTTATGGATACAGGAATGGAAAATATATTTCTCCAAATGAACTGTAAGTCTATATTATGATACTATACTAAAGGCAGGCAACAATGATTTAACATTTTCTCATCATAACTCTATTTTTTTATTTAAAAAAAAGTTAAATAGTTTAGTTTTCAAGTAGTCTAGTTTAGATTTTAACAATCAGTTGTTTATTTTAAATTTTACATTATGTAGTTCTGCTTTTTATCAACAACAAATATTATGTTATTTTATTATACAACTATTGCTACAGAAAAAGTAGTTACATTTTAGTTTTAGTAGCATTATTGATAAACACAAAGTTGTGCACAGTTATGGTTCTATATTGTATGTTGTATTTTTTTAATGCCTGCCTACCCCACATGTTTTTCTTTCTTTATCCATTTAATTACACAAAATTACCTTTAATTTTCAAATAAGGATTTATTCTGGAGAAAGGATTTAGTACAAAGAAAGGATACATTATTATAATAATTGTTTCTTTCCTCAGTTTTACTAAGTATTAGGTTTAAAAACGCATACATTATTCCATCGTCAAGAAATTAAAACAGAATCAATACCATAATTATGTTCTTAATTTTAATTCAGGCTATGTTATTGAAATAAATTTAATTTATAGTGATGTAACAGCAAACTTAACATGCCCGAGTGGAGAGGAATTAAAGATGTCCAATTAATACTGCTTCAACTCTCATCTCAGCTACTACTAAATAGCTTAGGATATTTATGGTGATGCAAATATACATAGAATTTATAGTTACTATAATGTAAATAACACAAAGGAACTAAAGGGATATATAATATTGGCAATACAAAATTCAGTTATGTTTTTCTCAGACGATTTGATACTTATGGCAAGATAATTGTGTTAAACTATCTAATGTTAAAATACTATCATAAAAGAAAATACTTAAATACTATTATAAAAAACAATACTATAATTTGAATGTATTTTTTATATGATTCGGGGGAAAAATTAAAAATAGTAGTTTTAACTTTAAGGCTGTGCTGCAACTCATTTTGCAACTGTTTTCCGAATGATAAATGATAAACATTTGTTTTATCTTATGCTAAAATTTGAAGACCATTTTAAAGAAAGCGGTCAATTTACATTTTATTTTTAAAATACTTACCTATTGGTGGAAAATCTAATTCAAATACGGTATTCTAATTTACACAAATGAAAACTTCTGCATTCACTAGCTGTTTACAATGAATCATTATTCTAGAATATAAACTTAATGTTTTACGAGTGATTCAGCAAAGCCTTAAATAGAATTAAATTAATGCAAGAGACAAAACATTTCATAAAACAATCCATCAAAGTAATTGCTTAAGTGTATGAAATAAGCTGCCTTTTTGTTTTGATGTATGAAAGCTGCCTTTCTTTTTGTACGGGGTAATAATAAAAATAGTCAACTCTTACTAATATCATTCTGAACAGGTCAGTGATATATAAAAACACCAATATATATAACAAACATATAAATGTCTCATGTCGTAACAGATGGTATAATATGAAGGCAGGCCCAACGAGAGGGTTGTGGTGATTTCCCTGAGTCCAAAAGTTTTCATGGGGGCCCAGATTTTTCCAGAAAGTTCTGTAAAATTGAAGATGTACCTAATTTTGTTTCATAATTCATACAAATTTTCTCCCAGTTTTAGATCATAAAACTAATGTATAAATTGCTGAGGAATGGAGGGCCTGTTCTGTTTAGGAATACCTATAAACTTCCTAAGGCTCTTAATAAAAATTTAGAGAATTACAACAAAATCTCCAAATAACTTGTGATAAATAGTCAATCATATTATAATATGATATATTTATATTATCATGATATTATATTTAACTGTAAGTTTAATATTCAAACAACGACCATAAGGATTTATACCAGAAATTACTCCAGCAAGGCAACTAGGGTTTGCTCCTTGTTAGGGTTATTCATTTATACTACATTTTCAAAAACAACTCAATTTTGCTACAAAAGTTTGAAAAAATTAGTAGTTTTACATATTTAGAAATATCAAACTCGTACGTAAGAAGCAATCCAAATTCAAGATAAGGTTTGGTAAGTCAACATCAACTGGTCAGCTTTTTAGATAGCTGAAAACATATTTTCTTGTTCCACTCTTTATTTATAGGTAGGAGTGCTAACAAAAATTGTTTGGAAAAACATCTCCTCAAACACCATAAGTTCTGATGACCAAACACCATAAGGATTCCTACACTTTGATTATAATTTTGCACATACTGTATTTAGTTCAAATTAAATATTTCTGTAGATTATTTCAGTAACATAATTTTGTTAACTTATGATGGTTATATTTGCATCATGTTTTTAGTAAAGTAAATAATTAGTTTTTTCACCAAAACAATTATTGTTTAATTTTTACCGATATCTTTTTCAAAACATATAAGACTAAAATAAATCTTCTAATAAGTTTAAATTATTGCATTTTTTACAATCTAATTTAAAAAAATGTTATATATAGACATTTGTTCTTATCTAAATTTACTGGACCAATCATTAGTATCAATAGAAGAGTTGACTATGTACATAAATTTATGTAAAAACTAGGCTTAACATTGGGTTTAACTTAGCTTAAATAATATTACCTGGTAAAGTTAACCTTCTTGAGTTCACCCCAAATAAAAAATGTGCTGGGTGTTCAAAAAGTATCAGAATAGCTTTATATATTTTACACCAAGTCTTGCAAAACAATGCAATTTTACACTGATCATAGAATAAAACTATCATATTTTTAAACATATACTAAATTTTAAAAATTGAAATGAAAGTCATTTCGGAAAGGGTCTAACTTTTTAATAGCACTTTAATTTGATATGCTTACATACATTTTTTTTATCCTATGGGACAGCCTCTGAAAGTTGTCTAGAAACACCAAATACTTAAATAGATAGCTTAGTTTGGCCTAGGACCAGATTAACATCGCATCTTTCTGCATAATTTTGTTTTTTAAGAGCCTGTATAACATTTTTGGCAAGAATACACCATGACAACTTTGTTTACATTTTGCTGAATTAATGTAAACAATAATATTTGTCAAATTTTAGTTTAAAATGTTTATAATTTATAAAAAAATATTTTCTTCCTTTATTATTACATGGTTATTTTTAAATACAATTATCAAGGTACATACAAAATGGCAGCACAGATGAACTCTAAGATTAAGATCTCTTGATTAAGATAGGTCTATGATTTCACCGTTCTAGGAATACGGATTAAAAGTTAATGGTTACTAGTGATCAACTATAAATATACAACTAACAAAAACTATTCTAGTATGTAAATACAGTAAATAAATATAAGTGCAATATTATTTTAGTTTAAAGTAAATCAAAAAGGCAGTGGTAAGTTAAAATACCTTGTGCATAGAAATAAAAATAAATACAGAATCGTAATTCAGGCACTTCAAAATCTAAAGCTTTATTTTTCAGAAGCCTTTAGTCTGTTTTCCCGCATAAAATATAAATATTGAATTTTAAATTAGGTTTTGTTTTAGTATTTCAAATAGTCATTAAAGTCATTACAAAAATATAGTATCTTTTACCCTTTTTTAAAAGTTTATATTTTTTATTGAGATAAAATTTGTTACCTCAGTAAACTGATTGAGATGGTAAAAATTTGCTACACTTAATTGAAAAATAGGTTATAAACAAATTTACATACATTTTAGATTTTGGATAAAAGCAAATTGATAACATCGGTAGGGAACTTAATGTTTAGCAAGTATTAAGAAATAAGAAGATGCGAGCATGCTATATAACAACACATCTAAAAGCCTAATTCCTTCTTGAAGGCTGCAATCGTAGCAGTTTCTAATGTCAGGGCAATATCCGAAGCAATTAGACACTTGGTACATCCTAGTGGGTTCTAGCCCATACAGGCATGATGGGAAACAATTTAGCAGGCACATTGGAAAGAAAGTGACAAAACCCACAATTTACACAAAACTGACATTTCAAGTAAAGGCAAACCATTTTTCTAGAGGGAAGTTTTGGACCGATACTGGCCCGCTGTAAAACTCAATGCTCTAAGAGGCAACTGCTAACCTCAAGTTACATACTGGACATGAATACTTTACAGCCCACCAACAAAAAAATAAAACTTACACTTACAAACGAATGCACATTGTCTAAATAACAAAACTCAAGAATAGCCAAAGCACATTTATTAATAAGCAAGTTACTCAACAGGGAATTGCAGAAGATGTAGTGTGTTCTGTTCTAAACTGGGAAGCATGTTACCAAATGGGTTTAATCCTCAGTGGATTCCATTAGAAAACTACAATAGTTAAACCTTAAATCATAATACAAAACAAATAATTATTAAGGGTAAATTTAAGTTTTAATTGTTAGAACAAAGTATAAAATATCTAACATCAGAGATTGGCACAGAATATCTTTCCCACGTACATACAACATAACACTTTATCTAACATGTACCACCTTTTGGTCTTTCTTTTCAAAGACTTTTAATTTGTATACTGTAATTATTGTAAAACAAACAGGTAAAACATTCACAGGATCAACAAATTACATTGTAAATACAGAAAAATACTGCACAGTCGACCAGCACAACCTCAGTGATTGGATGGAATATGGCAAGGGTATAAAATGGCAAAAACAGTGCGTTCAAACAAACAAATAGTACAAAATATACATCACTTTTTGCTAGTTTCTTAAATAAAATTATATAAATATACATAAATACTATGTACAAAAATTGAATTACTTTAATTGTAATTTACCATGCTTTCCGACGATGAACGGAAAATAAATTAAATTCGTAGTAGTCTTAAAATAAAATGACGCAGACAATTTCAGTCTGTTTTTCATCACAACACAGTTTCCTTCTCAGAGTTTGTAGTAACTAAAGGTTCAGGGTTCATTTTGAGGGTGGATTTCTTTTAATTCTGTACCAAGAGAGCAAATAATTCAGTTCTTACAGTAACAAAAATCTATAATACACATTCTGATAGTGAGAAAATAATTAAAGCAAGCTGTTGTGTTGTTTATTAATTTTTTGTTTTATTTTGCTAAAGTATGAGTATAGCAAGTAAATCTGGCAAAATATTTATTTACAGAATTTTACTAGGTATTATACCAACTTTAAAAGATCCTTTTATGTTTGTAAAGTAAGTACCATTTTTAAATATGAATACTGCAGCGATAAAGTCGCTGTACTGTGCAAAAGTTTTGAGTACTACATCTGTTGGTGGAAGCATTCATCCATATTTTTATATTTGTTTGTACGTATCCCACGGATTGAGAGATACGGGCTGTAATTCATTTTCTTAATGCAAAGATGAGAAAGCGACTGACAAATTAGTAAAGCGTAGAAGAAGACTCTACGAGCAAAGGAATGTAGTATGGCCGTACTAACGTTCATGATCGGTGTAGAAAGTTGTTACAAAAGTCAATACAAAACAAAAAACATGGAAAAGTAAGGGGATTATTTTGCTTCATGACAATGGTGTCCATGCTTGCCTAATCTAACCCTTTATTCTTCGCATCTCGACGACCCTCCTTATGATGCAGTTGTTGGCAAATCAGACTGCATATTTCTATGAGATTAAGGTAACAGACTTTCATGTAAAATATTTTTTTAAATTACACTTGTGTTTCTTCAACATTGAAATAGTAATTATTACTTAAAAAAACCGCCTTGTTTTAAAAAAAAATGCAAGTGGAGCTATTACTCTTTAGCATTATTCTTGAACTATTATAAGAAATAAAATGCTATTATTATAAAATCACTAACTGAATTAGGAATACAAACAATGTTATTAGTAAAGGAACATGTTCATACATGAATACAATCTTAAAAGAAATACATCCTCATGTAATAAATACTAAATACAGTAATACGTTATGGCAATACACAACTGTTGTGTAAATATTCTATTTCGGTTAAAGTCATGACATTTGCACAGTCGTCAAAACATTTTGAAACTTTAACAACTTAAAACTGAATTTTTAATTCACACTAAAATTAATTGTTATTAACAGTCTATATCACAGTGTTATTATAAAAATATACCAACAATCGATAACCGTAACTGTACAAAGGTTAAAACCATTCATTCTTCCTTTCGACAAATTATTTAAAAAAATATACCATACACGCTTTTTGTACAAATTTTATATACAAATTTCAGTTAAGTAAAAATTTCAAAATAGTACTCCCTTTGTGGTTAGGACTAAACGTAGTTTTCCCCTGCCCTCCCTCTCCAGCTGGCTCCGCTTTCTTCACCTCCGCTGCTGCCTTCAGCCGAACAATTGTTGTTTTGGCTTGACATGTATGACATTTCCATCACATTCTGTGAACATTTAAAGTAATTAGTACATTCTATTGTACTATGGTTGTCCTAACATAAACTTAACAAAACATACTGCACATTTTCAGGTAATAAAATCACTGCGCTACCTAATAAAGAACATTTTGATGATTCTTTCCAATTATAAATCATTGAATTCATACTGAATCTAGCTATGTAAGAATAAGAAATAGAAAAAACAAAAATTTGTCAGCTATAATAACTTGTATACATTTTATACTTTGAAAATGATATATTATTTAACTTAAATATTAATTTAAAAAAAAATTGTTTTGTAATGATATAATCTTTTTCTATTTTGGAAGGTTATAAATCTGCAAAACTAAACTGAATCTTGTTCACTTTCATTTAAAACAAAGACAGGTCCATATCACCATTATCAAATAATTCTACACTGTTGTCTTCAATCTGAACAATCCTCGATATCACTTTCAAGTACAACAACTCTCTTTACTTGTTGTTAAAACCATTTCTAAAATGTACACAAACTTGTTCCTTTGACATTTTACAGGCTTTTGCTTGTTCATTAACAAATCAATAAGTGTTTTCCAGGGTAAGGCACATTAGTAAAGACTAGTTTTATCAGCATTCCTTTCTGAACAGATTCGGTAGCATCACATTTTTTTTAAATTTTACACAAAAGCAGTTGCAAACTTTTGAACAGCGCTGCCACATTACGTTGACGCATTTTCGGTAATTTGTCGAAACGCTCTAAAGTTTAAAGTTTATCTTTTAAATTTTAATTGTAAAGGTTCTTTTATGAATCCGCCATGACTAATTAATGTAGTGTAGGCCTATAGGTTTTATAAAGTTCACTATACTCTTAATTACAATACACTTTTATACAAAATTTCTGATTTGACACAAACTTAAATTTTGTAACGTGCTGTCGCTTGCCAGCCGTGTACAAACAAAATTTATTAATAAAAAAAAAAATAAATCAAATTTTGACAAGTTTTTTCTAAATTAACTAAAAAAAATAACCTTTTGCTGTGTAACAATTACTTGTAATCTCATGTTTTCAATTTATATACTTTACTTTACTTATGTATTGCTAATTCAACTCTACAAAATATTATTCCCTTAACCACAACAAAAACAATCAAACATAACCCCAAAATTGAAAATAGGTTATGTTATAGTCAGATCTGTGGTTGTCACAGCTGACTACCAAATCTCTGTTACGCAGATTGGTTTATTCTTTTTGTGCACTCGGTTGTCAACTACTGGGTCCGTGATTCCAGAAAGACGAGATCTGTGTTCTGTTCACAGACCTCCCCCGGAACCAAAGACTGCGGCAAACAAACCGACGCCATTTTATTTTTTACTTAAGCTACACTGATTTTAATTTTTATTACAAGGTTCATTTTACCATGAAGTACTTTACCAGGAAGGGAAAGGACTCAAATCAACGAAACATAATAGTTGGCATTTTAAATTTCCTCCTCCATGATTAAATTCATTGAATTTACAAAACAAAAATGAAAACCTTGGCAAATCATGTTTAACAGTTTAAAAAAAAAATCATACACTCACACATTCAACAAATCTTAAATGTAACATACAAAAATCAATATCATTATTTCTTAGTTTCCTGAATGCAGACTCTCTTTATTATTATTTATTTAAATTTATCTACTTACGTACGTTTTTTGACTTTATAGTGCACTTTTGAAAACTTACAAACAAAGAAAATGAATTTACTTTTAACACAACGCTTGCTGGAGTAGATGGAAACGAACGTGCAGATAGGCTGGCAAACAGGGCGTCAGCTTCTGACTTCACAGGACCGCAACCCTTCTGTGGCATATCCAAGACGACAGCCATGCAAGTGGTTGCCGACTGGGCAAGGATGGAACATAGTAGGAGGTGGAAGAACACTCAAGGCTTAAAGATGAGTAAGCTTTCACTTCTTGATCCATCAAGACAAATTGCATCGGACATCCTGTCATTAAGTAGGTGCAAGGCAAAAGAGGTGATTGCCCTAATCACAGGGCACGGCCACTTCAGGAAACATATGAAAAATATGGGTATCTTTACCGGAGATCCTAAATGCAGGAAATGTGGCCTGCAGGAGGAGACTGCGGAACACCTTATCTTCGAGTGTGAGAGGCTTGAGCAGGTGAGTCATAGAACCTTTGGCAGGCTGAACAAAGGACAAACAATACCTCAGGATGACCTTGTTCAACAGGCTTATGGATCTCGACAAGGGTAACTAAGGGTTCAACATCCTTAAGTGGGAGCGCAATAAGCCCAAGAGGCTGACGTGCTTAAGGTTTCGGACAGCCCACAGAAGAAGAAGAAGAAGAACACAACGCTTTCTTTTTTATTTTATGCATAATTTTTTATTGAAATGGTTTTATAGTTCGTTAATTGTTTAGCCTCATTTATCACTGAATTTATTTTATGGATACGCAGATATAGTTCACTCCGAAACACTGTTCATTTTTGACAAGTCACCTTGCTGGTCGGCCATTACTATGATTCTTTAAGCCACGCTTACACTCGAAATTTACCTAAGTCGGTATCTTCGACTACAGATGTCCGATTTTCAACATTCTGCACTTTAACGTGAATTCACTGTCTCTACTATCTTTTACCAATGTTTAAATTGTATTTACTACGGAAATACCGCACTCTCCATACTTATGGAAAAATTTACTCAGCTCGCTACAAATAGGTCTGTCCGGCAGGACATCTCTGAAGCAAGTGAAGAAGAAGCTCCCTTGAGCTATGAACGCTGTGATAGAGGTGACGTCATATGGCGCGATGTGTTTCCACCAATCATGACTGTCTTCTTATTCTAAATTGTTTTAATCTGTACTGGTTGCGAGGCTAATGTCTATTTTATTATAAACTAGGTCCTTGGCTGAGCCTATTTCTTGATGACGTAATGCTTTCTATTTAAAACTTATCTGAATTCTTTGTCTCTTATACTTATGATTTTTTACTTGTTAAATACTTTTTCATGAAT